>JBAMHZ010000048.1:3760960-3780339 GCA_037177395.1 Alpinia galanga | reverse complement strand
TACATATCTAGTTTTCTACATTGCATACATCATAAACACGTCAGTAATCATGACATGAAATTAATTAAAATATTTTGCCAACCATATCTAAATAACCTAGTCGAACTCGACCTTTGGAGCATGATTGCACCTGTATTTCTATTATATTAAAAAAAAAAATAAGGTGACAGTATTAGCAATTGATTCGATTTGTGATTTATGGACAAAAGAAAGAGCATTTGAAGATAAGTGGGGAGTGTTTAATTTGCATTCAAAGTTTGATTTCCTTTATGCTATAATTTGGATTTGAGACTAATTTTTAATGTTGGTAAATGGGTGTCGAGCATATTCATATTTAGTGGGATTTAAAATTTGCACTCAAGTTATAGTTTAGTTGTCATGCTAGACTAGAACCAAACTAATTGTGGGATAAATGAGGTCAAGGTGCAAACTGATATTGAATTAGTTGGGTGTATATTGTAATTAGGACTCAATTTGGATGAGTTATGGTTGAACCAAGTTGATAATTTAGGTTTGGTTTAGTCATTGTTTTTCTTCAACTCATCATTTCTAAGGTATTTATATATATAAGTCTAACCTACACATCCCACAAGTGTCGACTGTTTTTCTCCCATCTCTTGTGTTTTTTCTCCATTGATCCCCTTCACACTCTCCAATCAGTAAATCTTTTTACACCATTCACCCAATTTTGCAGAGTACCAACATCTCTCCTTATGCATGCCACTGCTGGCCTACCATCCTCCCTTATCTCTGCCTTCATCTTGACCCTCACCTCCCTCTCTGCCTTGGTTGTCTCTATTTCCAAGGTCGTCTTCTCCTTTCGTTGCTGTCAGTGACCATTGTCATTCGCACCCTTGCATTAATTTTTTTGAGGCAAGAGTAATTGAATGCATCCAACAACTGTAGGGAGATACTAACAGATGCTATGAAGGGTTACCTGAATTGGAGGAGGCAATAAAGTATATTAGGAAGGCGTGGGAGACAGTAGTGGTCTAAGCTAGACCTATTATAGAATAGAGAAGACTTATGCCTTTGGGTTCTCTTTGCTTCATCAAGACATGCCAAGAGTAGAGACAGATTGGGTTTTTGTGAATATTAAAGCATATGGAACTAGTGGTTTTGATTATCATGATGATATAATCTTTGATTCATCAGCTCTGTAGTGGCAACAATTTCATCTTTCTTGGGCCCTTTGGAAAGTTTTAAGTATTGATTCAAGATAGTAGTGAGAGTAATTTTTTCTAGCAACCCCATCAATTCCTTAGTTCTTTGATGCTCAATCCTTCCCACATGGTGACTATCCTTATATGTTTGTTTGTTTTAATTAGATTGTTTTCTTGATTGAATTTCATCCAAGATTGAGCATGAGTTGGCTCTCTTTTGATAGTGTGTCATAGGTGATGTTTTATTAGGGTGTCATAGTTTTGAACTGAGTAGTCTATCCCCTTTTCATGTTAAGTGGGAGCAAGGTAAGTGTTCTTATTGTGATGATAATTGAATTATGGTGTCAAATCATAATTGATGATCATTCTCATTCTTTATATTTCTTTTTTAGTTATTAGAAGATAATAGAGTTGTTTTGGTCCATTTGTAGTGATGTGGATTTCTTCTTTGAAGTCGGAGTTTTCTTGCCTATGTTTGGTGCAATCGTGCCCTAAATGGTTTGATGTGATTTTGGATTTTGATATTTGACCAAAGAGTTTAAGTTAGGTCTTTCCATTTTATTTGATGTGTGTGTGTATAGGGAAAATGTGAGCCTTGACGCAATGATAATGTTGTTGCCTTGTGACTTAGAGGTTACGGGTTCGAGTTTTAAAAACAGCCTCTTACAAAAAAATAGGGTAAGACTGCGTACAATAAATCCTTCCCTAGAACCTTGCATGGGGGGAGCTTTGTGCACTAAGCTATCTTTTTATTGATTTATCTTGTTTTGTTGATTCCAAGGATGTGCATGACTTGTTTATGACCTGCACAGCAAAATTATTAGCTAATTGTTCGTCAATTCAAAAAAGGGCATTACCAAATCAAGATGATATTATCCCATTCTGTTCCTGTTTTTAGATCACTTGTATAATGGGCATGGTATTTTTAGTCTTCTGTTAATTTTTGCATTATAATTAGCTACTTCCAAGTTCCATTCTGTCTTGGCCAACTGTTTGATTCAGAGCATTTAGACTGCATACGTCTCCTATTTTGATAATTCAACAATGCATTCCAACAATTAAATCAACCTGTGTTTGAACTACCTGAGGATATTTTGACAAATGTGTTTAGTTTCTGAGTTCTCACTTAGAAAATATTTAGGCATTCCCAATTTCTCTTCTAATAGTCATCTTGTTGCAGAAACTTGTGTACCAGGCTGGATCGCTTCCTACAAAGGTGGTATGCTTAACTCAGGTGGTTACTCCAGATGAACTGAGAGATGACGAGGAATATGAAGACATATTGGAAGATATGAGGGGAGAAGGTGGAAAATATGGTGAGAATTAACCTCTTTAGTCGATGCATTTTCTGCCTTTTATTTGCTTGTACTCTTTTCTCTTTACAAGTGTTGATAGTTGATACTCGATCGTAAAATCAAAAGTCAAATAAAACAAAAACAAACAATCTCTTATTATAGAATCATTAACTTTGAATAAATATATGTTAGTGCTTAAGAAAAAGTTCAATAAATTTCTTCTCTTCATGGACTCCTTCCTATAGTAAAAATTAGTAAAACAAGTAAAGAAAGATGATAGCAATAAAAGGAAATAAATCACTCACACTACAGATATGAGAACTTTTATGTATGAATTTTGTATAGCATAGAAGAGGTGGAAAATGGAATCGGCAAAGTGACGAGAATAGAGAAGAATTATATTATTTCCACTCTATTCCATTCATCTTTGTTTACTTGGACACCAGAAGGAAAGAAATAATATTGCTCGAGCATTGATTATTTCCACTCTATTTCACAGGAGAACCTAACCCTTTTCTTTGTTAAAATTGATTTCCTTGCTTTACTTTTTTTTTTCTCTTTTCCTACATGAATCTCAATAACTGTTATTTTCCTTCAGGTAAGTTGGTCAATGTTATAATTCCACGCCCTGGACCAAACGGAGAGCCAGCACCTGGCGTTGGAAAGGTCAGCAAATATAAGCATGATTGTGATCTCATCATGGAGTTGATATTACTTGCTTTCACCTGGATATTTGTTTTCTTTTTTGTGTTCTCAATAAATTATTGGCAAAATTTTATGAACACTCGAAATTTATTGTTGTTCCATGTACCCCTGTTTTTCAAAAAGATCTTCACTTCGGTCTTACCAAGTAACTTGCCTAATCAAGTTAAGTTATATCTAGATTCCCTGTAGTTCACTGTCTATGCCTTGTGCCCCCATTAAAGTAGGTTAAATTAGTCATATCATGAGCTTAAATGGAATTCTGGGGGAAAAAAGGAAGAAGGGTACACGGAATACCAATTAAATTAGAGGTCACGTTCATATAGTTAACCTTTAATCATTTATTTGGCACTAAAGTTGCCTTTCTGGCATGTCCATTTGATCCCTTCTACAAACATGTTTGTGTAAAAAAATAAAGGGGAAAAAAATGATGTGCAACATTGGCAATCCTTTCAGCAACCACAACATCATTGAATTTATTCTCATCATATTCCTCCTGGATGATAATTTAAAATTTACCATCTCTGGTGGAGCAATCATATCTGTGTTTCTCCGAAGGTTTGATGGGAATGCTAAATGCTTGAGAATTTATAGAAAATTGCTGATTTAGATGTTGCAATCATATAGTTCGATATCCTATTGTTTGTTGCTGTATATACCTGGTTGGATTTCTTCTAATGCTTTTATTTATATTCCTTTTATACAATCCCTATTTTTCTAAGCACATTAATTTTCAAATCCCAGGACTATTATTCTTTATATATTTTCAGTCTAGTTGAACTAACTGTCCAATCTGCAAGATAACTGTTAATTCTTTTTCCTAGGAACTCAAGTTCTCTCTTTTCTCAGGTATTTCTGGAGTTCGATGATACTGACGGTTCTACGAAAGCCAGACTAGGACTAAATGGAAGAAAGTTTGGAGGGAATGAAGTTGTGGCTGTCTTTTATTCCGAGAGCAAGTTTGACCAAGGCGACTACGATGGCTAATCGTTTAAAATGTGTTACCATGAACTAATTTTCTCCCTAGTAACGTTGTGTAATATATAGTAGTTGTATTTTATGGAGCGACTCATTCCTGATTGAAATCTGTTTAGGGTTCCTTGTGTCAACCAGTCTTCCTGATATGAATCAGTTTAGGGTTCCATGTGTGAACCACTCTAGAACAGGAATTTGACTCAATTGAGTAGGCATGTATCAAAATTTCAAAAGGTTTAGTGAAACTTTAATAAATAAATGTATGTTAATGCAATTGTGGATTGTCTAAAATGATTGACCTTTAGAGGTTGATATTGTCTCTTGGAGTTGTTATTTATTGTTTTTTCCCCTCTGGATTTTGTGCTTATATTGATAAAACTGGTTTAGACAGCATGATTATTTGATAAGATAATCGAGGGAAGTAAAGTTGCGTTTAAAATGAATAAAACCGTAGATACGGTTTACGTTTACGTTTGTGTTTTTTTTTTTTAAATTTTTTTTTATGAGTTTGAATTTGATTCATTTAAGGGTGTGGTTCGGAGTGGTAATAAAAACTTCGTTTGGTTCAGAATTTAAGCGATTACTAAGTAATGAAGGATATTTAACACGTTATGTCATATCAGCAAAAGGGTTATGGAGGGAAATTGAAAAATCTCTGAAAAGTTTGGTTTTTATTAATTCTTGGGGTTATGAATTTTTTTCTTCAAAATTATCCTTTAATTTTTATCCTTTGAGATAAAAATATCCTTATCAATTTAATAAATATAAATCAAATCCTACATAAATTATTAATACAATTAAAATTTTAATCGATCGATCGTTCTCACCGTCAGCTACTGGATGCTGTCAGCCGCCAGTCACCACTGGTCATTGTCGACTGTCGATTGTTGCCGGCCACTGATCGCTGTCGGATGCCACCGATCGCCACTAGCCGCCGCCGATCACCAGTTGTCGGTTGCTGGTTGTCGATCGCTGGCCACCGTCAATTGTCAATAACAACAATAATGTTTCAGAGTAAATGAAACCTTACAATTAAATTAGAGGTAATATAGTAAAATGTTACACTATGTTATACTTTAAAACCTTCAAACAAACAAGTTTTTATTGAATTACCTAGGATTGAATAAAACAACTTAAGTTATGTTTTATTCTCTATAATCTTGGTTATGCAATTACCTAGTAATCACATGATTAAAGTTATATGTGACTCCTCTAAATCAAACGCACCCTAAAAGTTATTAAATTTTTATTTTAAATTTGTTTGATTGTTTAAAATTTTAAATTTGTTTATTTGTTATTTAAATAGTTGAAAAATTGGCTTCCAATAAAAAGCTAGAATAGTTTCACGATGAAAAATTTAAATCAAATGAATTAATTTATGTTGAAATACTATTAAATAAAAGATTTTCATTAAAAATTTCAAAACAAAATATAAAAAATAAATTAATTTTTTAAAAAATAAATATTAGTGAATCGGTTAATCGATTCAAACCATCAGTTTGTTGGTTCACTCGGGGCTTATTTAATCAGATTAATGGATAATCGGTTCATCAACTCGATTTTCGAGTCATGTTCAACTCATATTTATAATGTGGTTTGATCTAAATTAATATATAGGGCTGTTCTCCCGCGTGCCATCTCCTGTGCGTCTGTGAGCGCCGTCGTTGTTCGCCGTTGTTGTCATCAAAATTTGTCGTCATCGAAGCTAAATTATAATCCAATAGGGCCGGTGAACCTTAGGGGTCAGCGTTTAATGGATCCCAGCTGAATTTCGGCCGGAAACGGTCATCGTCGGCCGCAATCCAGTCGTCGTCGGCCGCAATCCGGCCATCGTCGGCCGCAATCCGGCCGGTGACCGGCCGGGGAATGGTCGGACGTCGTGTCCGGCCATTCCCCAGCCGATCGTCGGCCAGATTACGGTCGACGCCGGCAGTGCCGAGGAGAAGACGTGCGACGGTGGGGTTGTCGCGCACGCGGTGCGCAGGATAAAAAAATTCTATATATATATAATCTCTCCGCTGTCGACTCTTTGATTGTTAGATTTTAGCTGAATTCAATCGCGATCGACGACTTCAGCATTCCCTTAAGGTTCAGGAATTGATCTATAGTTTTATTGCCATCGACGTCAAAGAAATCGACCACCGAATGACCGTTGACAGCCTATGGCTGTGCACAGTTACATTGGAAAAAGTCGTACATGATATATGTTATATATATATATATATATATATATATATATACCTATTAAAATATTTATCTAAAAAAATGTGAAATCGTCACATTAGCAGTCCTTCTCAATTGCCCCTATCGAGAAGAGGAATAAATCAAGAATTCAGGAATAGTAAGTGCAAAGGAGGGGGTCGGTCGATGGCCTAGAATTATGACCTTCTCGATAATTGACCCCTGCCCACTTAAGAGTTACTTCTGTGCATTTATCAACCGAGTGAATCCTAAGAGCTAAAATAAAAATATTATATGTAAAAAAAATATGGAACCGTCACATTAGTGACCCCCACCGCTGCCCCTATCTGTGGAGGGGAATAAATTAGAATCCCAGATGACCAGCGCATAAATGTGGAGTCATCGGTAGCCTGGTGGTAAAACTCAGGAATCGACCTCTTACCCTTTCAAACTTTAACATGACTATATTGGCCATCTGGATTAGTCCTAGGGGCTAAAAATATTATATCTAATAAAAATATAGAACCGTCACATTAGTAGTCCCCACCGCTACTCCTATGTGTGGAGGGGGATAAATTAGGAACGCAGGGCAGTCAGTGCAGAAATGCGGAGTCATCGGTAGCCTAGTGGTGAAATCTAGAAATCGACCCCTTGACCTTTCGGACTTTAACATAGTTATATTAGCCGTCCGAGCAAGCCCGACTAAAAATATTATATCTAATAAATCATAGATGGATGACACAATTAACGGCCAGGGAATTATGGATTATTATAATATTAAAAGTAACAAAAGCAACCGATGGAACTAATGACTAATGCATATATACACAGCAAGGTAATAGGACAATTTTTTATAAATATAAGAGTGTCGTATTTTTTTAATGTATTAATTATTAGATTTAAGAGTCAAAGATTCCATTTATTTTAATGATTTGAAAACACTGGTTGGAGCGGCTGGGTTAATGAATTTGAACTTGTTTGCAATCCGAAACAAACGTTATCGAAAGCAAAGGTACGAAACAGGGCCCCACTGATAACGTGTGTGCGCCTCTCACTCCACTCGCTTTTATTTCTTCTGCTCGTCGGCAGTTTGTCGGAGAAAAAGTAGGGATCGGGTCGGAGGATGTGCGGGAAGATGACAGACACCACGGACGACATAGCGGAGGAGATTTCGATGCAGGCCTTCGAGGACGACTGCCGCCTCCTGGGCAGCCTCCTCCAGGACGTCCTCCACCGTGAGGTCGGACCTCGCTTCATGGAGAACATCGAGCGCAAGCGCGTCCTCGCTCAGGTCAGTTAGTTCGATGGATGCGTCGCTTTGTGCGGGCAATGATCCAACGCTTTGTGTTAAAAATGCAAGGGTGTTTTGGGGAATGCTCAGATATCGCTTAGTTTGCTAGCTTGAGGAAGGGAGATCGTTTTTGATTGATTGACTGATTGGTTCGCTTCTTTGGTTATGGTAGTCTGCGGTTAATATGAGATCGATAGGTATGGAGGAGGCGGCCAATTTGCTGGATAAGCAGCTTGCGACGGACATATCGAAGATGACTCTCGAGGACGCCATGTCACTTGCTCGCGCGTTTAGCCATTACCTCAACTTCATGGGCATTGCAGAAACCCACCACAGGTGTGTTTTCTTCCACCTCCACCTCTTTGATCCGCACTATATTTTGGTACCACGTCTTCAGTAGATAGAAATTGCTTCTCATGTAGGGTTCGCAAGGCTCGCCATGATGCAAACTTATCGAGATCGTGCGATGACACATTCAACAAATTGATTCAAACTGGCGTTTCTCCGGAAGAGCTGTACGACACTTTCTGCAAACAGGTTTGTACTGCTCTGACATTGCTGCCGATGCTTTAACCAGTGATTTGCCGTTGATACATGTGTTCTTCTGGTTTCTGTTTTTAGATAAAGATGTTCTTCTGCTTTATTGTTGATACAGGAGGTTGAAATAGTATTAACTGCACATCCCACCCAAATAAACAGGCGTACCCTGCAATACAAACACGTTAGAATAGCGGTGAGCTCTTGACACCATCTCTCTTGTGTAATTTTCATGGATTACGCATTCATTACTTCGAGTATCTATTAGATATGTTAGAAGTTCTTCGAAACACACAAATTTGGAAATATTTCTTTTTTCATCTGGAGCACGATAGTTGTTGTCTAATGACATCTACAAAGAGAGGGCAGTCTCTGTATTAGTTGGGGTCTCATATAATTGAAAGATAATAAGCGACAGTTTAACGCTATTTTTACATACAAATTTTATTTATTTCCTAGTGTGTACATTGAATAATTAAGAACACAATCATGTGCAAATATTATGAATATATCTGATAAGATGTGTTTGTTGTATCATGATGAACCATGATGATATTGCAGGAAGAAAATAGATAAATTTTGAGCTACAGATGCTTTGGGTTATAGATTGTGGTTTTGGGGGTATCATCAAAGGCAGCAAGTTCTATGTACAATTGGGCCTAGAAACCTTCTTCACAATATTCAATAGAGGCAAACCACAGCATGTTCTTAACTGGAATCAGTTCACAGTTCATTTTATATGGATATTATCACACCTGCTATGGTTGCAAAGTTACTTTACCATACTAATTTATATTTCAGTTCTTTGGTCCAATATGTTGTGCCTTTTTGTTTTAATACCTTGACCAATGCTGCAGCACCTTCTGGAGTATAATGACAGACCTGATCTAAGCCATGAAGATAAAGAAATGCTGATAGAAGATCTGGTAACCTCTCACCTAGGGTCTTGTAAGTAACTGAGTCCAAATTGTCATATAAGTCTTTTGTTTCCTTAGGTACGGGAGGTCACTGCATTATGGCAGACAGACGAATTACGACGTCATAAACCTACTCCTGTTGATGAAGCAAGAGCTGGTATAATTCTTTTCTGAAGAAAAAGAAAAAATTTGTATAATTTTGTATCATGAAAGCATTCTGGTGAAGTCTACATTTATGTTTTATAGGTTTGCACATAGTTGAGCAGTCACTTTGGAAAGCTGTACCCCATTATCTCCGTCGTGTCAGCAATGTTTTGAAAAAGGTTCATTTCGTTCTATTTCTTGACTTTGATGAGATCTTAAGAACAGTGAGTTTCTTTTATCACAGTTTTTTTTGTCACTGACAGCACACTGGTAAGCCACTTCCACTAACCTGCACACCTATAAAATTTGGTTCTTGGATGGGTGGTGATCGAGATGGAAATCCAAATGTTACAGCAAAAGTAAGTTCTTTATATGTATAATCAATGTGCAAGTAAATAGTTAACACCTGAATGTGCTATTTCTAACTTTTTTTCTCTCATCGAGAGTGATGTTAGCAATTCAGTAATTTTTATTCAATTTTCCCCCTTGTTGGCCCAAGCATCATGTCAATTATAAATATCAAGTATATGTTTTGGATCCCATCACTTTCCTTAAATTATGAGAGGGTTGTTCCCCTGGCAACATCTGGGTTCAAGATCAAATGCAGTTCTTACTCATTGTTAACGATGGATATATTCAAATTCTTGACGATGTGCTGCGCTATGCTATTATTATTTCTAACAACTAATTCACTTGGTGCTTCATTAAATGAAAAAGCTACAGCAACACCTTTGTAGTTGAGTTTGACTCAAGATACAAGTGGGAGACGGGTGTGGAGGCTAAACTTGCAAGTTACTTTTCCCCTTCTGTGGAAAGAAATACAACACTTCTATAACTAATTCGTCATAGTGACATCTTTGATCTAAAGTTCAGTTAAACGAGAGAGAAATATTACTTCATCACCTTTATTGGCTGCAGTGTGCATGTGGAGCGATGGCGATGCATGTGTTGTTGCAACGGCGATGCGTGTGTGATTTTGAGTGCAGTGGCTTCACAGTGATGACAGGGACGACACTGTTAGTGTAGTGGTGACAAGAGTGCTGCTTGTGATGGTGGAGGTGATGCTATGTGTGACAACGTGCTTAGGGAAGAGACAACACTCACTGGTAGTACATGTGGAGGGATGTAGTTGTAATTTTGCAATTAAGTCCACTATTTTTTAGAAGTTACAATTAGGCAACAAAATAATATAACACTATTTTCCTCACTTAATGCTTTATGTTTTCTCTGAGACTCAAAACTCTTATAGGCTAGAACAATGCCTAATTGCCTAATTGTAAGAGGTGGTCTATAAGCGGCTCTGCCTCACTTGCGAAACCCTATTCAAACACCTCACTGTGGCTAGGATTAGCTCTATTTTGATACAAATTATCACAACCAATATAGATAACCTTTGACTTGTTAGGTCTAACCATTTACGCAAAATGCTTAAGCACTAGTTAATAGTGTGCAGTGTTTGAACAAATAAACTGTTCTTTCAACATTTAAGATAAAGGCATGTTGGTGGTCACAACTTGTTTGTGATGCTTGTTTGTTGAAACTCATGTTTTTCCTTGCTGTCAATCAAGGTATCTGTCCTGTTTGTTGCAGGTTACCAGAGATGTTTCATTGTTGTCACAGTGGATGGCAGTTGATCTTTACATCCGAGAGGTTGATAATCTAAGATTTGAGTTATCTATTAACAGATGCAGCGATACATTGGCCAAGTTGGCACAGGAAATCTTACTCCAAGGTTTGTTAGTCTAATATATGTTTGCATTTGCTAGTGCGCATCTATCATTGATAGATGGTGAGGTGGTAAATTAACTTGGTTATCCATGGACAATATTATCACAATATAAATTTTTCTACCCAGTGCAAGATCTTCCTAAATGATCTGTTCAATTATGAAAATGGTTTTCCCAATAACATTTGCACGGTTTCACCTTCCTATCACATTTGACAATCTGGAAAAAAAGAACTACTTAGCCATTTAAATGCTAATATGTCAAGGTCATAGAAGCATTAGTCACCAAAGTTTGACTATCAGTTTCCTATTTTTCCTCGCTACAATCTAGGCAGTTTAAGCATTGAATCTCACACTTATATTCTTGACAAAAGAAAGCTGTTGAAGTTTCAAGTTTTATATGATCGTCATCATCAAGAACATCAGTTAGCATTTATTACTAGTTTAATTCGAGCTTGTGATCTCCCTCTACCCATTATAAATTCTAGTTGATTGATTCAACTTGTTTAAATTTATTAATTGCCTTTGAATATATTCATACCATCTCAAATTATTTTCTGTCATCCATCAACATTACATATAATTGCTCTGTATAGTTGTATTTATTATTTTATCTTTCATAGTAACCCATGGCCCGCACCGAGTAAAATAATAACATAGTGGATCTTATTTAGGTGTTTGTTTATAGATTGTATCGGGTTGGTTAAGTTGATCGAGGAGACAATTGAATTTTCTTATTCATAGGAAAGAATAAAGGGCAGGCCAATGCACAAAGCTCCCACCAATGCTGATCCCGTGGAAGAGTTTATTGTACGTAGTCTTATCTTGTTTGAGAGGTTGTTTCCATGACTTGAACCCATAACCTCTAGGTTACACGGTGAAAACTTTACCGTTGCGCTAAAGCTCCCCTTCATAGGAAAGAATATGATTATTTTTTCTCTCTACTAAAACAAATCATCATTCTCTATAGCAAAACTAGAATTACTATGATTCTTGTACATGCATGGTGAGCTTGCTAATCCATCTTCAATGAATAGGCACTAGGAGGGTGACCTCCTGAACACTAGGTCATGTGGGACAAGAGATGGCGTGCCATCCTTTACACTGTTGGGCATGAAGCACCCTCATGTTCCATCAGACTCAAAGGTATGAATTAATGACCTAAATACACCCAAACACAGCCACCGGAATCAAAGGTATAGGTTAGGGCTCTGAGCACAAGTAGGATGCCCTCACTTGGACACCATGACAGAAATCTGGGTTGAGGCTCTTATATAATGTTTAAGTGTGGCAGAGATTGATTTCTCCCAAAATGACTACTGGGGAGTGGAGTGTCCCTTGCTAGAAGCACTTAATGGATGCCTGTGCTTGGTAGTGTAGAACTCTGAAGTGGTGTACTTTTCACTATACTTATGGTCAATGAACATCCTTTATAGAATTAATATTCTTCACTATTTTTTAATTTAAGGTTGTGGACACCCCTATTATATTACTGAATGGTTTTGAATGGATTTTTTTCCTAGCAATTATCCTTGTTTGTTAGGTAGTTTCCTTGAATATTGTTCTTCTGAAATCTAGTTTCTAATGTGCATACATTGAAACAAGATGTGACAAGGGTAACTTAGAGTTGAAACTATATTAAGTGGAACCTGTCTATTACTTAAAGTCACATTAATACTACCAAGTAGGTTTTTTTTTTGTTTATTTTGAACTGAATTATATACTTTTTGATGAGCCTTCATAAGTAATATATGTATCTTTGGTTTCTATTGTTGGGATAATCAAATTGATACAAGTGTACTGTTTGATGGTATGATGTAATATGCTTTTAGAGAAAATATGTATGTTGTAATTTTTTTTTTCAAAACAAAAGGGTCTTTCATAAAACATAGAAAAGGAAGAGAAAGAAGAGAGTTCTTCGATCTCATGGTAAGTTCATGTGTGAATTTTAATCTCACATCTAATGCTTGAAGGAAGTTTAGGACTTTTGGTATGGATGTACCTATAAAGTACTATGAGAAAAAGGTGGAGTTCATGGAGGCACCGTGTGCTTCAAACATAGTGAATTCATGTGAGTGGTGTTGTGCAACACACTTTATTGTGTGGTTGTGCAATGAGTGTTGATGTGTCGTCCATGCAGTACACATGGGCACACATAGCAAATGATATTTACATGGTGCACGTGAGACATAATGTATTTGTTTGTTTGCACTTCCCATGTGCACATTATTGCGAGTTGTCTTGAGGCCCATATTTAATTTATGACCACATAGGAAGCTTCTCTCAACTTAGGCTGCCATGTAGGATAGTCTGCCAATGGATTGCAAGTGCTAATGATCCAATTTCGACTTGACCCTAGTTGTGCGACCTAATGATCTGATGGATTTAGATGA
This sequence comes from Alpinia galanga, assembly GCA_037177395.1. Taxonomy (NCBI): domain Eukaryota; kingdom Viridiplantae; phylum Streptophyta; class Magnoliopsida; order Zingiberales; family Zingiberaceae; genus Alpinia; species Alpinia galanga. The sequence goes on along the minus strand of JBAMHZ010000048.1, from coordinate 3,767,015 downwards.
ACTAGTGTCTTGAACTTGTGCAATTTGGATAATCTAAGTGATCCAAGGGCCCAGATCAAGATTGGATGGATATAGTTCAAGAGACAATCAAATAAGGTGTAGAGTGTTCTATAAAAGGACCAGGGATTGAACTGATCTGAGACACTCGAATTCAGTAAGACTAAATCATTCCAACACCCTTTTCTCCCTCCAAACAAGAGTTTTTTTTTCCTTCCTCCCTATAGATAAAGCTTCAGCTATTGGATTTGTGCACATATTTCCTTTTAAAGTCAAAATATGCTTTCTTTCCATCTATATAAGATCACTTTGGTTAGTCAACTCTTGTCATAATGCTTGATAAGTTGCTTGATTATGAGCAATGGTTTTAGAAATCAAAGAAATGTCTCATTTTTATTAAGATAAATATAACTGAGATCAAGTGTGCAACTGTTAGATGCGTGTCCAAATCATGTCTGTTCAACAACACTGTTCAAATTGGTGGATAGAAGTTTAACTGAAAACTTTTGTAGCATATCCCTTCTTCATGTTGTACGCATAGGCATCTAATTGTTTTTCTACAACTTAATCTAGCTTATCTCCCATGTTGCCTATGGGGTTGATCATTGGGAGATTGAACCTTATGCCAATTATGATTTTCATAGTGCAATTCTGATTATTAGGTTTTATTAGCAGTGAATAGCATATCCAACATATCCTACTTGATCTAGAAAAACACGAGAAAAAAAAAAGTAGTTATTTGGGTTTTAGTCAAGTTTCTAGACCTACATATTATAAAGCTTGGGTTGGGTTCATGGTTTTTTAACCTACTTATGATATATTTTGTCATGGCCACCTTTATTGCATACCATATATCACATACATACCTTATATTGAAAAAATACAGAAAAAAAATAAAACTTAAAAACTGGAAAATACAAAGTCTAACCTGAGCTAAATTAATTTTCTGATTGGGTCTGGGTTTTGGAGTGTATATATACATTTATAAAATACACATACATTTTTTGAGGAAGGCTGTGCTGAAGCATGAAGCCAATTGTCTAAGCATCTGTTTATTAATTGTCTGCAAGAGCTTGCTAAATATTGTTGTGGCTTTTAATTTACTTAAATAGCGTTTTTTTTTGTACTGAAACAAAAGTTCCCTACCTATAACTTATTCTTTCTTGAAACTATGTTTTTATGCAACAAGGCTGCTGCACAACGATTATTAGTTTTAATGAATAATAAAATGATTAGTTGAAATTTTTGTAGCTGTTCTTTCAAAGAACTTACTTAATGTTGTAAGTGCAGAATCAGAATCAGAATCTGAGAACTTGCATTCTGAAAAATGGAATTCAAGCATAAATCGAACCCCGATAAAACATCAAAATCAGCATATATCTGCATTGCCTGCACAGCTTCCTGCTGGTGCATATCTTCCAGCCTGCACAGGTAAATAATCATGATATCTTATTGTGCTTTATTCCACACAATATCATCTTTATACTGTGAATTGCAAAAGAATAACGTTTGCAATCAAATTTTAAAGATGCTTTAACCATGGACTTTAACAGGAAGTTGTTTAAGCTCCCATTTTCCCGTGTTTATTTTCTTTTGGTATATGCTCAATGTATCAATATTCAACTATCAGTATTGCTTACAAAAAGCTGCTTTTAACTTGTGTAACAAGTTATTCACTTACATGTGAAGCAAAAAAACTAAAGGGTTCCGCTAGAACAGGAGGAAAGTTAAAAAATACCAGTTGATTTTTTTTATTGCATTATGGTCATGAAGCAGTCATCATTGGTTGTTTATTTTTCATGTAGAATGCAGTGATGGAGGATCTGAATATCCTGTTGTAAAAGTTCCAGGCAACATTAATCGCCAGGTAAGTCTTAATGGATGTTGTTTGGATTATTTCACTTACTCATATCCTGAGGTAATTAGTCACTCTATTGTCCTTCAGTTGAGACTTGAGAGATACACATGTATTAAAGTCAACTGACTTATTTGTTTTTCTACAGAATGATAAAAAATCTGCAGTCCAATTGAGTTTGTCCTTGCCAAAAACTGCAGATGGTGGTTCTTTACCTAGCCCTACTAGCCAGTCATCAGTAACAGGGTCTCAAAAATTGAATAGGTCAAGTTCAAGTCAGTATCCTGCACAAAGGAAATTATTTGCTGAATCTCAAATAGGTAGGTCAAACTTTCTGAAGCTTTTAGAACCTAGCTCGCACCAACGTCCTGGATTCACTCCTTACAGGATTTTTCTTGGCAATGTCAAAGATAAGGTTAGCTTTACCTTTTTGCTTGTCTAGTTTCTGTAAAAATAATGCTAAATGCTATCTTGATAAATAATGTTAGATGCTAGAAATTATGTGGTTTGTTTCGCTAATTTGGCCAAGAAAGTTAGATTTTTATTTTCATTGTTTTAATAGATGTGGCAAGCCTAATTTTGTGCTCTATCAACATGTACATTAGCTCCTCAAGACTCAAAGACGCCTAGAACTTCAACTTGAAGATCTGCCATCTGAACATGATCCTAGAGAGTACTATGAAACTACAGAGCAGCTTCTTGAACCACTTACTCTTTGTTATGAGTCTTTGGTATTAGTCTCATCTCTTTTGCTCTTTTTATTCTTTCTATAAAATATTTGTAGCTTTTTTATGCTGTTCAACAGTCATCCACCAATCTTCTATGTTCACTTCTTTGAAGCATTCATGTGGATCTGGCATTCTTGCTGATGGGCGGTTAGCAGATCTGATAAGAAGAGTAGCGACCTTTGGCATGGTCTTAATGAAGCTTGATTTACGTCAGGTACTAATTGTTGGTTTTATTTGTTTCATTATGAAAGTAGCAGTGCATTTTGTTAGGTATATTATATATTAACCTTTTACAGGAAGCCAGCAGACATTCTGAAACTCTAGATGCTGTTACTAAATACTTAGACATGGGATTGTACACTGAATGGGATGAAGAGAAAAAGTTGGAATTTTTGACTAGAGAGCTGAAAGGAAAACGCCCTCTAATTCCACTTAGCATAGAGGTATGTAGACTTTCTGAGTGGCTCACTATCTTCAAATGTTGTTTGTGAAATTGAAATCACTGCTTATATGGCATCAAATGTTGTTTGAAGCATTGCTTGAGAATAGGTTTATCTTTCTAATTTAGTTAATCCTTGACAATGTTGATACAATCGAAATTTCTTGATAGGCTTTATTTATTAAATAACATACTCATGTAGAATAGTTACTAAAACCTCCTTTATATTGACACAAAAACTTGCCATGTTGAAATAGTTCAAATTGGAAAAATGTTTAATCATCTATATCTAATAAATGTTTGAGATACTGTTTTTGAGAATAGACTTTGATGGAAAAATGAATCAAGTGAGCTACGTTACTGGATTATTTTATGATTTTTTCAAAACTTGAGATTATGAAAAACTACTTTAAGTGCATAAAAGTGAATATGCATGGCTTGGTCAAACCACCTAATTATTTTATTTTGCTAGATTTGGTTCATTAAACCTCAATAATGGTTTGGCTGACTTGGATAATCAGGAGGAAGAAGAGGGAGAGGAAAAATGCACAATCCCTTCCCTCTACTGCCCCTTCTATCTTTCCACTCTAGTAAAACAAGCCTGTGTATTAATTGACAAGTGATAAGATAAAATAAAACAGTACAAAGAAGTAAATTAATTCATAATCAATGGATAAATTATAATGTGGTGCTGCGGTTGGATTGAACTCATAGCAGCTCAATTACCTCGGGAGGCTATATATGATTCTGTATCTCACTGACAACAAGAAGACCATGCTAAGCATTTTGGTAAACCACAATTACAGAGCATATTTTAAATCAAATATCAAATATCAAACATTTTGCAGACCCTTTCGGGAACCTGGTTGTTGATTGCAGTGCTCTGTTTTTACATAAATAACATGTAGCAGACTTTGTTGGGAAGAGTACTTGTCTAGGATTTCAGAACAAGTTTTTATGAAATTGTGCTCCCACTGATGTTGAAAATATGAGTTTAAGCTTAAATTTCAAGTTTCTTATTGACTTATCTACTCTGACTTACTGATCTAGTAATGAATAGAGATTAAGAAATAGTCCATTGTTTGCCTTCTGCGCATGTTTGATTGCTCATGCTCCTTGTGCTGATATTTATAATTGTATCTGCAATGGTCAAATTGAATGAGTAGCATTTGTTCCTCATTCATCCAAAATTAGATGTGTTTCAGGTGACTTCGGATGTGAAAGAGGTTCTTGACACTTTTAGGGTTGCTGCTGAACTAGGGAGTGACTCATTTGGTGCATATGTGATTTCAATGGCTTCAAATGTACTTACTGAATACACTAGCTATTACCTTGCTATTTAAATATTTGCTCTGAGGCAGAACCTGCAAATGGCAGGCAAGTGATGTTCTTGCTGTAGAACTGTTGCAGAAAGATGCTAGACTTTCAGTCAGTGGGGAACTAGGAAGACTATGTCCTGGAGGAACGTAAGATCATTAATTATCAATTTCAGCATGATTTCAATGTTATAGAGAAACTATGTAGGTACTTGTTTCTTGAAATTTGAACAGTCTGGTTTACATATACTAGCGTATATGTTTCTGCACGAATAGAATCATAGAACAAATAGTAATTAATATTTAGGAACAAATAACTCTGGGTCAAATGATGGAAGGGTATCTACATAAATGATGTGAGTTATATTCCTTTTGCCTTTTGCAGGCTTAGAGTTGTCCCTTTGTTTGAAACTGTGAAAGATCTCAGAGCAGCTGGCTCTGTGATCAGAAAGTTACTGTCAATCGATTGGTACAGGAAGCACATTATCAAGAACCATAATGGGCACCAAGAGGTGATGATATTTTACTTTACTATTCCCTTTCTCTAGTTCTCATCCCTAATGGTGATAACTGGAAAATAATATCCAGGTTATGGTCGGTTACTCTGATTCTGGTAAAGATGCTGGGCGATTTACTGCTGCATGGGAACTATACAAGGCTCAAGAGGATGTTGTTGCCGCCTGTAAAGAGTATGGCATTAAAGTTACACTTTTCCATGGCCGAGGTGGAAGCATTGGTCGTGGTGGCGGCCCAACATATCTAGCCATACAGTCACAGCCTCCTGGTTCTGTAATGGTATGTCAGCCTCTGGTGAAGTATTTCCCTTGTTGAGCCTAATTTGGCTAAGCCTATTTTTTCACGTTTTTGTATACATTAGTTAAATGAAACCCTGGAATCTTTTAATCTAGTAATTCAATGACGCAGCTGCCATAGTAAAATCTTTTACTGAGAAGTGAATAATCCTGTTTCAGATAGACTTTATGTTTTGTGTTGATACAGAAATATGCAATAAGAACTTCCATACAAAATCCTCATAAGTATTTATGTTTGTTGATTATTTGAGATTTTTCATAGGTACTGGTTCTCCTGGACTACAATATGTATGTTCATAATATAAAGCTGAATCTATTCTCTTCCTTTAATGTTAATATGGAACACTTGTATTCACTAGCATGCTAGTAGTTAATCAAACTGTGTATTCTTAGATGTTGCTGAACCCAAAATGCAGTGAGTCTTTATATTCATACATATTTATGCCAAACTATACCCCAAGCAACCAATGCCTCCTAGGTCTGAATGGAACAAATGTCATTGCTTCTAATTCTTCCCTACAATCCATGTTCTAAAATGCGGCCTAGGCGGTCGCCGACCGACCGCACCAAAAAGGTGCTGGTCGGCCATCCTATGCAGAGAGGCGCCCTTGTTGGGCCTAGGCGCTGCTAGTCAGCCCTCCAATTTGCCGCTCCAAACTTTTTTTTTAATGCTTTTTGTGCTTTTAATTTTGAAAGCCCAAATAAAACAAATTTAAAGGGAAACAAATACATTGTGTGACCTAACACAGATTCTCATCTACAAGCAATGCACAAGAAAATCGATCAAAAGCGCATAAGAAAATTGATCGCCACAGCCTACAAGTATTAATGCTTTGAACTCTTCTGTTTAATCCTTCCATGGCAGCAATGGTAGCAACTTCTCGTGCGGGCGCGGCTTCAGCGTTGGC
>JBAMHZ010000048.1:3746344-3760860 GCA_037177395.1 Alpinia galanga | reverse complement strand
GTTCTTATGTTCAACGAGACTTCCGATTTGTCACTGCTGACGCACGATGTGAGTCAGCTTTTATCGACAACTGTCCCCTAAAAAACTCTTTATTATTATTATTTTTTCATATTAACTAAATTTTTATTAATACTAAAATAAATTTAACAACTAATAACTCAATATTAAATTATGGAAAAAAACATAAATAAAAATTTGAAAAGTTAAAAGCGAGACGAGGCAAGAAGATTTTGGTACGATCTCTAACATTGACCACGATGCAGCAGCGGATGCCAATGCAGTTTTTGAGACGTATTAAATTTGATTTTTAATTCTTATAATTTTTCTTTAGATGATAAATTATTGTGCAAGTCACTAAATATAAAAGTATCATTTCTTTACATATTGATTACTAATTTTAAAAGTCAAAAGTTTACTGTGATTTATCTCTCTTATAATAGTTTCAAAATAAATTGATAGTAATCGTTAGGTTGATAGATTCTAACCTTTTACACAATACAATTAACAGGCCATTGTGAGGTCTTTTGTGATTTATTTTGATAATTAATGAACAATTGCTATAGGGATTGAATCAATTATCTTCGAAATTAATTGGATCGAAAATCTAAATATTTAATGTCAACTATATGTAAGATTTGATATCCTATATGCTACTTCCTATTCATCTTGTGTGTGATGCATAATAACAATGAAGATACGGTAACTCCTCTGGTGTCTTCACTCTTTATTATCGTTGTTGTTCGGTCACATTTTAATTGAAATTCAATTGAATTACGATCGCTAGTGTTGCGATCGTTAACGGTCACAATTTAGTCAAATTCCAATCATAATCTAATTAGAATCCAATCGCGGTTCAACTAAAGAGACGTCGAGCACTGATGAGCACGAGGCCGAGCTTGGCGATCGATCTCCTCGCGCCCCTCGCGCTCATGCACCTTGGCTGATCCCATCATCGAGTGTTTTCCCTTTAAAAAAAAAAAACTAACGTAGGCATGTAATACTTTATTGCTATAAAATATTATAAAATTCTTTAATGATTGAGGCCAACTAAAGCAAACGCGTGCTTAAGATTTTAATATGAATTTAGTTGAGAAGATCCTGGTCGACGAAGGACGAGTAGAACAATTTAATAAAATCTAGTACGAGTACAGTTTGAGAAATTCAGGTTAGATAGAACAAACTTATGAGTTCAAAGGGTAAGAGAAGATGAACGAGTGAAGCATTTTGAAAATACAGGTAATTTTGAGGGTGGAAAAGAAATTTTCCATTAATAAATGCTGTATACTGCAGCCGGGACTTAAGTGCAAATTTTGACCAATTGGAAAGCCCGGGCCCACTCATATTTATCGTGAGACAATTATGAAGCAGGCAGACAGAGGGCACTCTTGCTCTCCAAATTGTACACGTGTAGTCACAATAGAGATATCCTACTTTACCACATCGTCAAGAGTCGGATCGGCTCCGCCGCCGTTCGAAGGGCCACATCTCACCGTTCATGAGATATAAAAGCAATGCACGCCGGGTCCGTGTCGTCCATCGCTCCTCTTCGTTGCTGTTACACGCGCTGTTCAAACTTTCGCCATGGCGAGCGATGCTCAGACCCAGATCGACGGGAGCACTCTGGTGGCTCTCTCCTTGGCTCGAGCTGGCGTGCAGGTCATGTTCGGGGTTGTGGGGATCCCCGTCACTTCGGTCGCAACCCGCGCCGTAGCCTCGGGCGTCCGTTTCATTGCCTTCCACAACGAGCAGTCAGCCGGGTACGCCGCCACCGCCTACGGCTATCTTACCGGCCGACCGGGCGTGTTCCTCACTGTCTCTGGTCCAGGATGCGTACATGGCCTCGCTGGGCTCGCCAACGCCGGTGCCAACACTTGGCCGGCCGTCATGATCTCCGGATCTTGCGACCAGGTCGACGCGGGCAGGGGGGATTTCCAGGAACTCGATCAGATGGAGGCCGTCAAACCCTTCGTCAAGTTCTCCGCCAAGGTCGTGAATATCTCGCAGATCCCTCGCATGGTGTACGAAGTGCTAAGCCACGCCGTCGCCGGTCGGCCGGGAGGATGCTACTTGGACCTTCCGTCGGACGTCCTCCATCAGACGATTACGAATTTTGAGGCCGAAAAGTTGTTGTCCGGGGCGGAAAACCCTAGAATTGAGAAAATTGGGGGCGAAGAACCCCTAGACATAGAAAAGGCAGTGTCTTTATTGAGGACCGCCGAGAGGCCGTTGGTAGTGTTTGGGAAAGGGGCCGCTTTTGCACGAGCAGAGGAGCCACTGAGAAAGCTAATTGAGACTACTGGAATCCCCTTCCTTCCTACTCCGATGGGAAAGGGATTGGTGCCGGATACACATGATCTCGCTGCTACAGCTGCACGATCTCTTGCTATTGGCCGCTGCGATGTTGCCATTGTCGTCGGCGCCCGTCTCAACTGGCTGCTCCACTTTGGAGAGTCACCAAGATGGTCACAAGATGTGAAATTCATCCTTGTGGATGTCTCCAAAGAAGAAATTGAGCTCCGAAAGCCTCATCTTGGTTTAGTTGGTGATGCCAAGAAGGTTCTTGAACTGATCAACAAAGAGATTAAGGATCAGCCTTTCTGTTTGGGGAAAACTCATCCTTGGGTGGATGCCATTTCAAAGAAGGGAAAGGAAAATGTGGCCAAGATGGAAATTCAGCTGGCAAAAGATGTGGTACCCTTCAATTTCTTCACTCCAATGCGGATCATAAGGGATGCAATTCTTGCACAGGGCAGCCCTGCTCCAATACTGGTGTCAGAGGGTGCTAATACCATGGATGTAGGAAGATCAGTGTTGATTCAGAATGAGCCTCGGACGAGGTTGGATGCCGGGACATGGGGGACGATGGGAGTAGGGCTGGGATATTGCATTGCAGCTGCAGTGGCCTCACCTGAAAGATTGGTGGTCGCTGTTGAAGGGGATTCAGGATTTGGATTCAGTGCCATGGAAGTTGAGGTAAGATTGCTATTTATGTGCTATAATCAGTTGCTCTTCTTCTCTGATCTTCAACAAGGTATTTATAGGTGTGTATCAGTCCTAGATGTTCTTCTGTTACATTATCCATGATACTGATTGATGTTGCCTTATGTGCATTATATACCATGAAAAATCCTTATTTTTCGATGTTGCAATGGTGAATATTTTTGGTATCTTCTTAGAAGGTTAAATGTTAATCTATTAAAAATCTTGTTATGTTTATTTGTGAATCCTGCACGAGGGAGATGTTTATGTATTTACTCGTGGTATCAATGTGGTTAGGGAACTATGTGGATGATCTATTTTTTAGGTCGACACCATGTATTTAATATACATGTTTCAAGTTTACTTTCATCCTTAATACACTGACACCACTATACTATTTCTGACACGGTTGACCCTATGTCTTGAGAGGAGTTGCAACTGATTAAACTGACACCACTACACTGTATAACATGGCTGGCTTTATGTCATGACTCTTGAGAGGAGTTACTATTAATTAAACGGTTTAGACACTCGAAACAAATATGTTAAACAAGTAGCTTCCTGTGATCCTAAGTCTTGGGAGGAATTACTACTAGTTAAATTTTTTAGACAATTGGCACAAACAAGTTAAACAAATGGCATCCTATGGTTTTGCAGAGGCCATTTAATGATCCAAGTTTAAATAGATGTGGATGCTGATACAGTTGATGTGAGTTTATATTTATTTTGCTGATGCGTATTCTCATGAGTCTTTATATATCTATTTTTTTTGACACTATAATAACAATAGTATTATGGTCCTTTCAAGATTTAACCAAACTATATTACAACACTTCGATTTCCTTCTGTAAAAGATTCGTCATGGTAGTGTTACCTTATGATCACTTCACTTTTTTTTTTTTCACTTTCTATGGTTGAGCTAAGTCTAAAGAGTTGGCATGAACATGGATGGTTTGAGGATGATAATGCTGATTGAGCTAATGCCATTAATCAACACAAGAATAAACAGATGCGGTGATGTCAATTTTATGGATACATATGCATATAAATATCACTCTCTTCATCATCCTAATAATATTATAGCTCTTATCGATTTTAACATATTTATTATGTTGAACTCCTTTGAAGTTGTTTACATTCAGAGGTGTTCCTCTTTTCTATGCTATTACTAACTTTTGGCAACTGGTTGCATTTTGAGTTTTACTAACCCTCGTAGCTTTGAACCCTACCAGACATTAGTGAGATATCAATTGCCAGTCATCGTGATCGTGTTCAACAATGGTGGTGTATATGGCGGTGACCGTAGATCTCCTGAGGAAATCACTGGACCATACAAGGATGACCCAGCCCCAACTTCCTTCGTTCTAGACTCGGCGTACCATACCCTGGCTGCAGCTTTTGGTGGCAAAGGTTATAAAGCTGGAACTCCTGAAGAACTCAAATCGGCGCTTTCTGAGTCTTTCTCTGCTCGAAAACCAGCCGTTATCAATGTCATAATAGATCCATATGCTGGTTCTGAGAGTGGGAGATTGCAGCATAAAAATTAAGTGCATCGGTTCGTATACTCAACATGAAATGATTCTGTTGCATGAGCACTACATCATAACATGTTGTATTTGCATTCTAAGTTTGTTTTAATGCTTTTTTGATAATCAATGAAGAGAATAATGGAAGAACAATATTGTTACCGTGCCAGCTTCTACTTAAGCTAAATCTCTTCAGATGGATTAGATTCTTCCATTGATCACCCTCGACAAGTGTTGTTCTAGTCATCTCTAACGCTCGGTGTGTTGATTTCTTGTTTGCTGGTCTCCATTTCTTGAAAGAGGCTTGGTGAAAGAGAAAACATGACTTCGCAACAAGGGTGAACCTTTAGGAGGAGATAATGAGACTATGACGATGAAAATTATTATATATGGAGAAGAAAATTGGACGATAAAGTGAATAGAAGAGGCTGCTTCAGTGTTGTTTGATGGCTAAAACCAATTTGAGAAGTGAGATGGAGAATCTTAGGCCAAATAGAAGTTTATTCAAACCAATTCAAGAAGAGTATATTAAGCACATAATGACTAATGCAATTTTCATTGATAATTCTTAGAAAAGGAAGACTTCTTTAATTCCTTTCTATTATTACCCTTATGCAATTAAAAATTATGAGCAAAAATTATTAGCTGTTAGTGCTTATTAGCTGTTAGTGCTTATAAAATTTATATATTTTTACAATAGTATGATATTGTTCACTTTGAATTTAAATTTTTATAATTTTATTTTTAAACTTTATCCAAAAGACTATATATATATAATAAACATTAGGACTTATCGAATGAGTCCTCTCTCTTGGATTTATTTTTCTAGTTTCAGTTGGTAAATATAGTAGAATAATTTTTAAATGGAAAGGAATTAATTTTTAAGGAAATCAATATTTTGAGTTATCTATCGCCTTTTTTTTTTCTTTCTTTTGGCTAGTTATCTGAACTTTCGGCTTAATTAATCTTTAGGATGATCAATTCTGTTCTACGATTCTTCAGGAATACCCCTTCAATAGCTGAACCGAAAGAGATCGGATTCTAGCAGATCTCTACCAATTACCTGGGTAAATTAAAAAAGTGTTTGCAGTTTTAGTGGATCAGTCTGAACTTCACAGTTATACTATCTCTGAAAAATTGTCCAATATTAAAGTTATACTTCATCTGATAGATAAACTCTTTACAAAAGATTATTTTCATAAATTTTTTAAAAATTTATCATCAAACTATATCACTTTAATTTTGATTTATCTCTGCTCGTAGAGACAGCTGGGGGGCGCTAACGCGGCTGTTTTTTTTTTTTTTTTTTTTTGGTTTGTTTTCCCGTTTTACTCTTCGGTTTTCTTTCTTTCCCTTGTATTTACTCTCCCTTCCCTCCTCTTTCCTGTTCTTCCTAGATTTCCCCCTTCCCGTACCTGAAGATCACGATACCGTTCGTATGGGTTCGAATTCTCCGAGGGCCACGGCTTGAACCTCCGAGCGAAAACAAGAGCGGCAGCGACGACGTACACGAGATGGCGGGGAAGGAGACCAGATCGGGCGTTCCACCCTTTTGCAGCTGCACATGAGGGAGAGACGAGGGTGCTGGCGATCGATTCCCACCCTCTTCCTCTCTCATCCTGATTCTCATCCGCGGTTCTTGCCCACTGCTGTGTCTTGATTCTTTCAATCGCCCAGATCCTTGATTCCGAGATCTGCCGCAACCCAATCGAACTAGATTGAGAAAAGGCATCGGTTTTTGACTGAATCACTTGCAGTCGTTATACTCCATCTTCACTGACGACGGCTAGGTCTTCTGCTCCCTTTCCTTATCTCACCTACTCGACCAGCTCTTTGATCAAAATATTATGAAACATTGTTTAATTTTCTTTTCGTTTTGTGGAATTTGAAGTTTTTCATGTTTTCATCGTTTCTCGTTCTCTAACCGTCTAATCTCGTAGCAAAACTGGATATTTTCTTGTTCATTTCGCTGGATTTCTGTTTTTGCTCCTTTCCCCTCTGGATTCACTGTTACTGCTAATGGTAGATCAGATGATTTGGATTTGTTTTATTTCCTTTTAAGTTCTATTTTTTTCTGAATTAAAGCAGTCATATGTTCGCTAAACAGTTTAGCATTTCCATTTTCAACCGGCCATGCTGATTTGTTGACATTTCCCTTCCAGATAATCAATAGGTTTTTTGTTTTTTGCTTCTGACTGACAGGATATTGAGCTGCCAACGAAGGAAGTAATTTGATCGCCGATGGAGACTCCTCCGCTTCCACCTCCTTCTATGGGCTACTCTCCTCCAGTTGCTACTCCTAGTACCCCATTGCCACGACCTGAGCGGCGGCCTACGCCACCTGCATTATCCTCTCCATCAACATTTTCTCCTCTACCATCCCAGCAAAATCAACTGCCTCGCACATCAGGGCAGACGCAGACTCCTGGCTCGCTGTCATCAGGAGATGGGGTCCATGTTAGTCCTCCAGTTTCACAATTCAGCACTCCTCCTGGCCCACCGATTTTCTCTCCACCTCTCCGCCCAGCAGCCGTGCCTTTCAGAGCTACACCGACGACTCCGCAGCAAGTACCGTTCTCATCAGGCTCGACTTTACCAACATCCTCATCGTCTCATTATTCAAATGGATCCCATGAGCTGCCGTTGCACCATTCTACTTGTCTGGATGAATCTACTTTCGAGTCCCCTTATGTTCTATTTTCTGCTCACAAGGTACTTGTTGCTTCTAGAAATTGAATTGCCTATTAACTTGGGTTATTGTTTTGATTTTTTTTCCCGTTTATTTATCTTCTCACTGTTCTTTTATACCATTTCCACCTTTTGCATATATTAACTCGGGGTCCGTCAACCAAAATTTATTGGAAGATATATTTGTTTTCTTACTATTATTTGCAAAATTAACTTAAAAAATATAATCTTTTGTCCTTGAGCTAATAAATTCTTGATATATGGCTGGCCATCTTCAGCTAATTTTGCAAGTGCTACTTTCCTTGATAGGTGTTAAAGCGTAAAAAACTTGCAAATGTGCCTAGCTTGGGTTTTGGAGCTTTGGTCTCACCTGGGAGGGAAATTGCACCTGGTCCTGAAGTTGTGCACCGTGAACCTTATCGTTGCCAAAGTTGTGGGGCTTATGCAAACCTTTACTGTGAAATTTTAATTGGATCAGGGCAGTGGCAGTGTGTAATATGTAAGAGATTGAATAGCAGTGATGGAGAATATATAGTTCCTAGTAAGGAAGATCTTCAAAACTGGCCAGAACTCTCTTCCTCAGCTATTGATTATGTTCAGATGGGAAATAAACGCCCAGGTTTTGTTCCAGTTTCTGACTCGAGAATGTCAGCACCTATTTTTCTTGTAATTGATGAATGCTTGGATGAAGCACATCTCCAGCATCTTCAAGGTTCTTTGCATGCTTTTGTTGACTCTCTTCCCCCTACGGCACGGCTCGGTGTCATAACATATGGGCGGACAGTTTCAGTGTATGATTTTTCAGAGGGCTCAGTGGCATCAGCTGATGTCCTACCAGGTGATAAATCACCCACCCAAGAATCTTTGAGAGCACTCATATATGGCACTGGTGTTTATTTGTCGCCCATACATGCTTCACTCCCTGTGGTGCACACTATATTCTCATCTCTAAGGCCTTACAAAGTCAACCTTCCAGAAGCATCTCGTGACCGATGCATCGGTACAGCAGTGGAGGTTGCTCTAGCAATCATTCGTGGACCATCAGCTGAGATGACACGGGGAATTATCAAACGATCAGGAGGCAATTGCAGAATCATTGCCTGTGTTGGTGGTCCGAACACTCATGGACCTGGATCAGTTCCACACTCAGTTTCTCATCCGAATTATGCTTACATGGAGAAGACAGCAATGAAGTGGATGGAACATCTTGGTCAAGAAGCACTCCGACATGAGACTACAGTGGATATTCTTTGTGCTGGAACATGTCCAGTTAGGATTCCTGTTCTACAGCCTCTAGCAAAAAGCTCTGGTGGTGTACTGATACTTCATGATGATTTTGGAGAAGCCTTTGGTGTCAACTTGCAAAGAGCATCCATGAGGGCAGCTGGTTCCCATGGATTGTTTGAAATACGTTGCTCAGATGATATTCTTGTGACTCAAGTCATTGGACCAGGAGAAGAGGCCACCACTGCTGATTCACATGAAACATTCAAAAATGACTCTTCATTTTGTATTCAGATGCATAGTGTTGAAGAAACACAGAGCTTTTCCTTGTCCATGGAAACTAAAGGAGATATTAAGAATGACTATGTTTATTTCCAATTTACAGTTCGTTATTCAAATGTATATCAAGCAGACATTTCTAGAGTGATTACTGTGAGGTTGCCAACTGTGGATAGTGTATCTATGTATCTTAGAAGTATCCAAGAAGATGTAGCTGCTGTGCTTATTGCTAAGAGGACTCTCTTGCATGCAAAAACGTCTTCTGATGCTATTGATATGAGACTTACACTAGATGAGAGGGTTAAGGATATTGCCCTAAAGTTTGGTTCTCAGCTACCCAAATCTAAGCATTACCGGTTTCCTCAGGAGTTATCAACTCTTCCTGAAAGCTTATTCCATCTTAGAAGGGGACCACTGTTAGGAAATGTTATTGGTCATGAGGATGAAAGGACAGTCTTAAGAAACTTATTTTTGAGTGCATCATTTGATTTGTCCCTTCGGATGTTGGCTCCTCGATGTTTGATGCATCGTGAAGGAGGTACCTTTGAGGAGTTACCAGCATATGATCTTGCTATGCAATCTAATGCAGCTGTGGTCCTTGACCATGGAACAGATGTTTTCATATGGTTGGTAAGGCTCTTTCATCACCTTCTTGGTTAGACAAACTAGATCATTCTTATCTTGCAATTAAAATTTGTCAAGTACATTTTATGTATTTTCAAGATGGATATTCTCAATATCTTTTTGCTTTTCCTTTATGTTGGTATATGTATGAACTATGGAATCCATCTTCACTTGCTGCTGACTTGTTCTGTTAAGCAGTTTGGCAAATATGGTCCAATTTCAGATGATTTCATTATAAATATGAATATTTTTGTCATTCGTACATTAGTTTTGATCTGAATTCTAAGTAGTACTTTTTAAATCATTGAATTCTAAATAGTACTTTTTAAGTCACTGAAGAGGCTAAGTAGGAGAGAGATATAGTATTGTTTCTTTTCTTGCGTTTAAGTGAACATTATCTTAGATTCTATATTTCTCTGTAATCTGTAGAGTTTTCACTGAGAATCTGCTTGGGATAATAGAGGATTAACATCATTCACACTTTCCATCACTTTATTCTAATTTTTTATTTGTTTATTCGTCTAAAATTTATATATGATTAATTGTATCCATATTCACATAAATATCCTGAATCAGGCAGTCTACCATATTATTGTATTGGTGTAGCCAGGTATTTTTCAATTTACTCATTAAACTAATTTCGAGATTTATCTTTTCTACAATTTATTCATATTATGCAATTGGCCTATGACATCTTCTTGGCTAACCATGGCTTGTGGTGATACTTTCTATCCTAACGCTGCATCAATTTGACCACCAGAGTGGGGACATAATCAATAATTCATGTCTCTGTCCATGTGACAGTGAACTGATTGCTCTTCTATCGGACAATAGAAATTTCAGTGCTTTAGGATCATTAGCTTGTTCTATTCTTTGAATTAATATATGTTCCTTTGTGAAGATATGATAAGAGCACCTTATTCTTATTTTTCTCCCGTCACCTTTTGCAGCTCCATGTTGCACCTTGAGCACACTTTTTGTATACGAGCAATTAATGAATCTGGTGTATAAGCCTATAGTTGTAGGCTCTACATCAGGACTTTCTTGACAGCTGAATCCATTTTTAGTAGTTGACGGAAACAAAGAACTTATAGTAGAAAAGGGATCAACTATATTATACTCTCTCATGTTGTAGCATAAATATCTACCAGTGTCTTAAATAACTATCAGTATCTAGCTTGTCATAGAGAATAGAAAAAAAAAAAAAAAAGATGTACCACAAAATAGAAAATTGCTGCTGACATTTGATTAAGATGTTGATCATATTGTGTTGCGAGAAGGCGTAGCACTGGTGCAATGACTGAGAGCCTTGACAGTGCAATGTTTGAGTTGGCTTAGTCTGTATACAAAATGTATAACCTTCTTGAGTCTAATCTTCTTCCTTACATCGTACACCAAAGAATCAATATATCAAAAATTTCAAAGATGGAGATTTTGTAGAAAAAAAGAGATAGAGTTCCAGTAACCATTCTCATAGGAGAGAATAAAAGGAGAAAATATTTCGAGAGGGGATGAGGAAAGTCTGATATTTACTCCTGTAGTGAGAAAATGTTAGAAGAGAATGGGAAAAGTTTTAACATCCACTTAGATCTACTTAGGAGAAGAGATAGGATTTTGTCAAGAACAAGAGAAAAACTAATCTACCTACAATTTTCGCTGAGAAAGACTAATCTACCTTTAACTTGCGATCAGTTGAGAAAGTTAGTGGAAATCTAGTGATTTAACATTTACATTGACTCCTAGAAAAGAAGGGACATGTTGGAAGAGAAAAGAAGGACCATGTTTCAATCAGTTTTAAGTATGCTATCTCAGTGCTATTGATTAAGATAAATTTTTAATTGCATGTTTACTTTGACATTCTTCAATTTCTTTATTCTGTTCAAAATGTAGAATTGTAAAACCATGTGCCTATAATTCCTCAGCTGCTTTCTTCCTTGTATTCTTGCACTCTGAAAGATCAACCTATATTCATTTACTTCCAACTTGCAGGTGATTGGGTTCTCAAAGAGTCAAAGTTTAGGCTAAGCTATTTATCTTTCTGAAAATGAAAATTCTGATGCACTATAATCTGTCGATCAGTTATTATGAATACAAATGCTTCAATTGTTTAACATCACATGACATGTTAGTTTCACTATTCCTTTTCAGTTCCTCTAAAGAATACTAGTGTACATTTCATTCCACCTTTTGATTGCGTTATTTAGGAGCGTTTCTATTTTCAGAAAATGCTAAGGTCATGCTGAATTACTTTCTAATTTATAGTCTACATGGCCTTTCCATTTTACTTGCAATTGCCGTTGGTTTATAAAATTGCTTCCAAATTTGTCAGTCTAATATGTATTCATATTTGTAATTGATTGGGTGCTTTATTTCAGGGTACTGAGCTTGCAGCTCAAGCAGGAAAAAGTGCAGCAGCTTTAGCAGCTTGCAAAACATTAGCAGATGAACTATCTGAGCAACGTTTTCCGGCTCCTCGGATTCTTTCATTTAAAGTCTGTCTTTCTGCACACGTTATCATCTTTTGTGTGATTATTTTCTGTAAACCTTTTTCCTGCACGATTTTAGCCGTCCTATTTTGATCTACTATAACTTATTCCTTAATTCTGCAAATCAAAATGCAAAAAATTAAACTAGAAGATTTAGTTAGTTAATCAATATGACCAATAGTAGCTTCACTAGGACTGAGATCTATTCTATACACTGATATGCTTCAATATTGTCAGGAGGGTAGCTCCCAGGCTCGGTATTTTGTTTCCCGTTTGATACCAGCACACAAGGATCCTCCTTACGAGCAGGTAGAGATTCTACTTTCTCCGAAAGGGTGTTGCATAAGAAAAATGATATAAAATGTACCATTTTCATTGATCTAAGCGGCATAAATTTGAGATCATTTTATTCGTGTCAAAGAATTTGTCTACTAACCAAATTGCATCCTTAATCAGGAGGCGAGATTCCCTCAGCTACGCACCTTATCCCCTGAGCAACGAACAAAGCTAAAAAGCAGCTTCATTCACTTTGATGATTACAG
Source organism: Alpinia galanga (assembly GCA_037177395.1). Taxonomy (NCBI): domain Eukaryota; kingdom Viridiplantae; phylum Streptophyta; class Magnoliopsida; order Zingiberales; family Zingiberaceae; genus Alpinia; species Alpinia galanga. The sequence continues at coordinate 3,748,512 of JBAMHZ010000048.1, read as the reverse complement.
TTTTTGCGAGTGGATGCGAAGTCTGAAGCTAGTGCCCCCTGAACCAAGTTAAATTTCCCGAGCAACAATTTTACAGGGTTTGGACTCTTGGTGACACCAAAGGCGTTGCGAAAAATGCCTTAAAAACCTATTGGAATCATCAGTAACTTCGTGATGATGCTGGTTATTTTTTTTCTTTATTAGTGTTGGACCTAAAATCCAAGCTACTGTAACTGATTTTGTAATACATGTCTAGTAACTGTTGCTTGTAATGTTCAGGTGGTTTACAGCTGAGAGAGATCAGAATACAAAGACGATTCTTTCTTCTTGTTAGCTTACATTTTGAAATTTCAAAAAACAACAAATATCTAGCTTTTTCTGCAGACATTCTGAAATATGAAATCCTAGTGGATTGAGATGTTTTCTATTTCTTTTGTTTTTTGGATAGATTTTTTATCTGATTATTTTTAAAATGGATGATTTGATTCATGAAAATTTTTGTTGGAAAATGTGAATGGAAAAGAGGTGGAGGAAAGAAACTATTCATTGTGTATGAGATTTTAGTCTCACATTGAAAGTTTTAGGCTTAATGTTTGGTTTATATTGTTTCACAAGTATGTATATTGTGAACAAATGTTTGGGGAGAGGCTTTCTTTCATGCGTGCGCCCGTAAGGGGGTGCAGATCCAGGGCTTGTATTGTACTAAAGCAAGGTGACTTGTGTGCGAGCGCGATCTGTGCGCGTCGAATGTCGGACCGGTTAGGGCAAAATTTGTCCAAGAAGATGAACTAACATTTTACCATTTGAATTTTTTTGCTCAATAGTAATGGATGCATTAATAGTGATTAATGAGATCCCTTTACTCATTCGAAACGCTTGGCGTTTTACTGCGGTGAGTAAATTTGAAACGTTTGGCATTTCACAGCTATGATGAGTAAAAGTCATTAAATGACTTTTATTCAGCCAGTCTGGAGGAGGAACCCTATAAAAGGGAGCCTTGATATTGAGCAAAAAGAAGAAAAGCAAGAAAATTCATCCACCTGCTTGCCCCTCTCGTTATTTCTCTTTGTCTATCGAGTTTTCTTTCGCTCGACAGGATCTAGTGATAGCACTTAGGTGCATTTCAGTTCACCGCGACTACCTGTGCTTGGTAGAGCTCGTGGTTTCGCCGTTGTATCATGGGAAACGGACGTTTTGTGTTAACCTCTAAGCACCGCGAAGGTGGGATGAATCTGTTTTAAGGAATTTGCGTTTAACGCAGGTCTTGGTTCTTCAATCTTTGACCAGTTTAGTTCAGCTTAGCAACTCAACTCGGCAGAAAGCAGCTCGGCTCGGCAGACAGCAGCTTGGGTCGGCAGAAAGCTGTTCAGCTTGGCAGACAGCAGCTCGGCTCAGCAGCTCGGGTCAACAGACAGCAGCTCGGGTCGGCAGACTTGGCTAGGTAGACAGCAGCTCGGGTCGGTAGACTTGGCTAGGTAGACAGCAGCTCGGCTCGGCAGCTCGAGTCAGCAGACAGCAGCTCGGGTTGGCAGCTCGGCTCGGCAAACAGCAGCTCGGGTCGGCAGACAATAGCTCTGGTCAGCAACTCGGCTCGGCAGACCAGCTTTGCAAGCAGCAGCTCAGCTCAGCAATTTGACTCGGCAAACCAGCTCTGCATAACAGCTCAACACGAAAGTAGCTCAGCTCAGCAAGTAATTTTTCAAAAAAGTCACTCAACGGCTCTTCCTACCTAAAAGGGGAAACTTCCAACAAACTTAAAACAGATTCGTAGTCTGTTGAGATGACTACAAAAAATGTTGAGAAGATAGTAGCGGACCCTACTACTCAATAGGTTGGTGCCCCTTTGTAACGATTGGGACTGTCCCAATCAATCATCGGGAGAAGCCAGAGAAGTTCAAGAGGTGGCAACAGAAAATGATTTTCTACTTAACCACGCTTAATCTGGCTCAGTTTCTGACTGAGGAACCTCCTAAAGTACTTGAGGGTGTAAGTAATGCCTAGACCTTCATTGCTATGGAGGCATGGAATCACTCGGAGTTTCTGTGTAGAAACTACATCCTCAACTGTTTGATGGATGCACTGTAGAATATGTACAATATGAAGAAAATAGCTAAGGAGCTGTGGGAGTCCCTGGACAAGAAGTATAAGACTGAGGATGATGGGGCTAAAAAGTTCATCATAGGCCTATT
>JBAMHZ010000048.1:3710055-3731525 GCA_037177395.1 Alpinia galanga | reverse complement strand
CCTAATAGTAAAGTATAAAGGTGTTGTTGACTGAGATACCAGATTCAAGTCCTTTTATTAACATTCATTCTGGGATTAAAATGTTGACTGAGGGCCGTGTTCGAGCCACCTTATCAACACAGTAGTTCTTTGCCTCCAAAAATCCCTCCTCGGGGTTTCTGATATGGGGTCATTTCGACGGTGGGGCCGATCACATTAAAAAGTGTACCCACTACAGTTTTACCGAAGCGCTTCTACCTTAGTAGTAAAGCATGGAGGTATTGTTGACGGAGGTACCGGGTTCGAGTCCTCTTATCAATACCCATTTCTGGGATTAAAATGTTGACTGAGGACCGTATTCGAGCCACCTTATCAACACCGTGGAATCTTGCCTCCAAAAATTCCTCCGGAAGTTTCTGATATGGGGGCGCTTCGGCGGCGGGGTGGGTCACGTTAAAAAGTTTACCCAGTACAGTTTTAGCCCCCAGGGCTTGCTCGGACGGCTAGTGCAACCGTGTTAAAGTCCGAAAAGGGCAAGGGGTCAATTCCTGGGTTTCACCGCCAGGCTACCGATGACTCTGTATTTCTGCGTTGGTCACCCTAGGTTCCTGATTTACTCCCCTCCACACATAGGAATAACGGTGGGAACCATTAATACGGCGGTTCCACTTTTTATTTTGAATATCATATTCCAAGTCTCTTCTTTATTATAATCCCTCCTTATTTTGATAATACCGTATAAACATTGCCTATCCTTTTTGGTAAGTGTGCGATTCAATCTTTCGTGCTTTAAGATTTAATATAACACTAATTCTGAAAGTAGATAATGCTATGAACGAACTAAATTTTAAGTTTTTTTTTAGATTATTTAATAATTAAGATAATCAAGTTGAACTTAAAATGAATTAAATTGTTAAAATTTAGCATGTTAGAGGACCTTACAAGATTTATGAGTTTGAGAGGTAATTAGACATTTTGAAGGAGGTATTTTGTAAAAGTTGATAAATTACATGGGGAAATATGAAAAAGAAGATCGCTAATCACAATCGATTTGGATTTTCTAGGGTTTGAGGCGTTTCTTTCAAGATTAATTAAACAGTGTGACACCATTAAAGAACGGTACAGAAAACACACATTTTGTTAACATTTTTTATTTAAAAAAAAAAAAGGATTTGGAAAGGATCACGAATCAAATTAATAAAGAGAGAGAGAATTAATTAAGGTGTGTGCAAATCGCGAATGCAATGCAGTGCCTCATGGCTTCCGGCGAACGATAAAAAGCCGAGATTTGCAGAAGGCGACGGGGTTCGGTGTCAAAAGAAGCCCACTTTGTTCTCCCTTTTGCTGCCAGTCGCAAGCTTGCATCTTCCTCTCCGTTCTTCTTTTAGGGATCTGAAGTTGTTAATCTGAAAAGGCGGAAAAACCGAGCCTGGGGTAAACATTCAGGTCCATATTGATTGATTCGTGGAGTTTTTTTCTTCTTCTCTTCCTTCCTGTTATTGTGTCTTGAAGAAACGAAATGTTTTGGCGTAATTTAGTTTGTAAAGCTTTGATTTGTGGCTGGGTTTGTCTCCGTGTCGATAGGTTTTGTGGTGGCCACTGGCTCTGCTTGAATAATTTTATCGGTAACTTTTTTTCTTCTTCTGTCTATGGAGGCCTTTTCTGGTGTAGGTCGATCTGATTCGGTAAGAAGCTTGCAATCTTTTTCTTGTTCTAGGTCAATGATCCGGCCCTTCTGGTTGTGGAGCTCGTTGGACGACGCTAAAGATTCGATTTTGATCAGTTTCCTCAACCTGATACTTGCTGTTGACTTCTCTAGATCTCATATGCTTCTAATCTGAAGAAGAATAACTTGTTTTTTTTTCAAGTATAATCGGAAAGGCTGCTAGTGAAGAGTTGAGATTGATAAGGATACTAGTTCCTGGAAGATATGTTGAAAGACAAGTCAGAGTTGATCTCATTTATGTTAAATGATTCTTCGGGGCAAAGTTCGTGTTGGGATCACATAAACTATGGTCTCTTTGGATGCTCGGGCAACAAGAAACACCGAAAAGAAGACGACAGTGAGCAAAGCAGAATTAGGAACAAGCTTCCACAGCATCCTGAAACCCCCAATATCGATGATGTGCAGCGCAATTTAAGCCGTAGGGCGAATGATGCAGACTGTTATAATGATTCGAGAATGCTGATCAACCCTCTTGGAAAGGACATGACAATGAACTGCCTCCTTCACCTCTCCCGGTCTTATTACGGCACCGTGGCTGCCCTGAATTCTTCCTTCCGGTCACTGATCCAAACTGGAGAACTATATAAAGTTCGTCGCCAAATGGGTATCACCGAGCACTGGATATATTTCTCCTGCAGCCTCACTGAATGGGAAGCATATGATCCATACCGCAGGTTATGGTTTCGTCTTCCTCCGATGCCTCCTACTGGAAGTTTCATGAACTCCGATAAGGAGTCCCTTTCTGTGGGCACTGATCTCCTTGTTTTTGGTAAGGAGATAAATTCCCACATTGTAATGCGATACAGCATTTTGACCAATTCTTGGTCGCGTGGAGTAGTAATGAACTCGCCTAGGTGCTTGTTTGCATCTGCTAGTCTCGGAGGGAAGGCTATTGTAGCTGGTGGCACGAGTGCTTGCGGTGAGGCACTTGACTCTGTGGAGCTTTATGATTCTGAGACAGAGAGGTGGGTGACCCTGCCAAGTATGATTAAAGCTCGGAGCAAGTGTTCAGGGGCTTTCATGGATGGTAAGTTCTATGTCATAGGCGGCATGGATGGTAACAAGAAGGTGCTGACATGTGGGGAAGAGTATGACTTTGCGAGTTGCTCTTGGAGGTTGATTTCTGGTATGTCTGATGGCCTCAATGGTGCGTCTGGTGCACCTCCACTGCTTGCCGTGGTAAACAATGAGCTCTATGCAGCTCATTATGCTGACAATGTCAATGTGGTGAGGAAGTACGATAAGGAAAGCAAGTCATGGTTGACTCTCGGACAGTTACCTGAGAGATCAGCTTCAGTTAATGGTTGGGGACTTGCATTTCGTGCCTGTGGAGAAAAGCTGATAGTTATTGGAGGGCCAAGAGAATATCATACAGGGATAATTGAGATCAATTCTTGGATTCCAAATGAGAGAGAACCTGAATGGAATTTGATGGTTAGGAAGGAATCAGGCAACTTTGTTTACAATTGTGCCGTCATGAGCTGCTGATTCCACTGATTTACGGTGTCTGCAAATTGAATATCTGGAAGGGCACATGATATTTGGCCAGCCGGCTGGCTTGTTAGAGTTTCATAAACCTAAGCTTTCAATTTTCATAAAAATGGTGACATTTGCCTTCTCTGAAGCTCAAATTTGCTGACAAAACAGTTAGCATTTCTGCTGTCCATTGAACGACAGAGGTTCGGTGGTACTGCCTCTCAGCGAGTGCCGCCTCGATTTATTTTTCATTTTAGAAGCATGTTGGCTATCTGAACGTGATGGTAACATGTTCAGTTAATAACTTGAGGCAACAAAATGTCCAGTTCAAGTAAACCCTCATATACATCAAGTTTGATCCTTGTTTCGATAAGATGTTTTTTGGTGGCATATCTGAAGCGAAAAGGAGACAACTTCACCTGATGTTGGTTTGTTTCATGTAGTTTAATTTCTTTGTTTCCATGAATAATGTCCCAATGGGAAGCTTCAGCATACTATGCACACTTTAATTGTCGCGACTACTTGTATCATTCAACTAACTTCTTGCGCGATCTCAAGGTTTATGTTTTGGTTACAACTGCTTTTTTATTTTTCCTGGTGTGGTTGCTGTACAGATCAAACAGGCAAGCTAAGTTTTTTTTTAATCAGTTTTTCTGCTAAACTAACTTTCTATTGACATAGAAATATATGCCTAGTGGCAACTTGTATCTAAGCTGCCATAAATTTTGCACACAGCAAACTGGCAAAGTATATTTATCGGATTCATTTTGTGATGCCATTTGCTTTGCCATCCTGTTTAAGAATGATAAGCCCTCAGATCTCATGACACTTTAATGTCCCTCCTGTCATGGTACTTTGAGTCTTTCTCGCCTTCCTGTCTGTGTATTTCTAAGGTTTATAGAAATGAGATTATCAAGTTCTGCTTTGAAAGAATTTGCTAATGCATGGTGATGGTGGCTCTGGAAGCACTTTTGTTGCCTTGTTTGTCCTCTTGTCAGAGGTTGCTTCCTTTATGCTTTATCATTGTGCTGAAAACATTTCTATCACTGAATGTACCTAATGCATCCATTATTTGGTCGTCTATTATTATTGTTATTATTATTATTATTTAATTTTTGACAGTTTGCATTCATGAGTTCAAATAATATCTGACAACAGCAGGAGATTAAATCATACTTGAACATACAGCACAGCTCACCAATCGACTCAAAAGTAAAATTTCAATGTGCTGCGTCTTGATCTGGTTAATATTAGGGAAAAGAACATACTGCAGTGCAATCTTAGAAAATAATAATGTAAAATTAATAAATTTATCCTATCTGCACTATGAATAATAATTTAAATAATTAACATATAAATCAATGACCCTATTTGGACTTCCATCTTCAACTCCAATCACAGCACCTCAACATCCATACAACAAATTAGGGCAACTAAAGGAGTATGGAACTAAAGAAAAATTAATCTCACATCATTAGTGAATTAAACACATTTGATCCTATTTACCTGTATGAGTTGTAGTATCTGGATATTGAGATTTTGTGCTCACATTACGAATTGGAAATATCTGATGTGTTCATCTAAACTGTATTTCAACTATAGGATGGATAAACAATCTACTACAGTAGCATAAGAAAGGTCTGAGAAATCTACTCGGAAAGATTCTGAAAAAAGAAGAAGGTGCCTTGGGATTTCCTCACCAAACCCTCCATTTAGTAACAGCAGAAGTGTTCATTTCATAATCTGCTTCTCGTCTGCATGTTCAATTTACTGAAACCTCTGACATCCATTCCTTCACTATGAGACTTAACCCGTTCATGTGTTTGTTGGCTTCCTGTGAAAAAAAAAAAAAAGAAAGGCCATGCATTCGTGTTTGTGAATCTGAGCTTTGCAGATTGAAAACTGATTATTTGCTCTAGTTCAAGTTCAACACAAAGGAACAAGATGTTATCAAGCATAGTATAGTGTGCTGCTGCAAAATAGGAAGAATAACTCACCTGGTGGATTGCAGCTAATTTTGTTTCTGCATCATGTAATTGAGATTCTATTTCTTCTTGGACTCGCAGTAGAAATTTTCTATGTGCAGCCTCTGCTCATATACAAGAAGAAATATACAGCTAAAAATGAAAGAGGAAACTTGGAGTAAAAAATTCGTACAGACATGTCAACGAACTAGCAGAGGGAGGAGGCTAAATGTGTTTCTAAGCATGTTAAGGAAAGCACGTGATCACTACTTCGAACTAAGAAATAACAGAAGCACATTATTTCTCAAATGGTTTAGATACATGATGGAAAATGCTAGCTACAACAAGAGGCAAGAAACAGACTCTCAATTGTGGAAAGTATTTTTACCTTCTATGAAGTGACAAAAGAAATAACAATTCAAAGTTCAAACAACAATATCTTATGCACCATCCAAGGCTTAGTCTACAGTGAGCATCAAGTGGAAATTAGGTCTTTTAAAATTTCAAATGGTAGTCATTCTATCTATTGCAAATATGGGGTTTCAGCTAAACAGCAACTTCTTAAGGTTTTTTAGTAATACTTACTTTGCCGGTCCAAACCAGCTTTTAGCTCTGCTTTATACGCTTCAATTTCCTCAAGAGTATTCTTGCAGCCTAGGAGGTGCTGACCAACCTCTTCCTTAAATGTGTTATGAATGAACCTAAGTCTTTCATTTTGCTCTGTACCATGTCAAGGAATCAATTCAGGAATGAAGAAAGGAAGACAAGAAAACAAAACATCATGAGAAAAACTAGAATTTGAATCTCAATAAGAAAAGAAATGAAAACATAATTTGTCAAACAGAAGAACACTAAAGTTGGCGCAGGAAATCTTAGCTCAGATTATTAAATGAAATCTTAATTATACCATCAAATTTTGACTCCATGGACTTCATTTTTGATTTGCCAATGTTGAGAAACTTCCCTCTGCAAAGAATAAACATGATGAGTTCTTCATCAATAAATGCGTTCAGATGTAAAAACTTACAGATCTTCTTGTATAAGAGACTGAGCATGTTCCAACTGTGAATGTATTTTTTCTCCAGCAGCTGAGAGTATCTCAGATCTTTTTTTGGAAGTTTGTGACCTTAACTTGAATTTGAATTCCTTCAGAACTAATGCCAATTGGCACATGACACTTGTATACACGAAAAATTGGGAAAATTGCATGAGCAAAATAGAAACAAAATCAATAGCCAAATAATCAAACATTTAGTACTAGAAATGATTATACCTAGCTAAGTTGTGCTCTGGATATTGGTCTGAGACTTTATATGCTCTGGTAAGTTCATCAGTTTCTGAATTACAGTAACCGGGGGAGATTGGTTATGGAACCTGGTCAATAAAGATGTGAAACTTACTTACTTGAGGTGTCAGGAGCAAGGTTAATTTGGCATAATGTTTCCCCTTCTGAAGTGTGTTCTCTTTTTCTTTGACAAAATACAATAAGAGATTTATGAAGACTATCAGCATGCGATGACCATTCATCAGATGATTGGTAACCTGCAAATGGATTGCATCAGCTCTCTTTGTAGCAGAAAGAAATATGGCAAGAGTAACAAAAATCATACAAATTGTAAAAACATAAACTAAATAACAGTGTTTCCTATGCTTTGCAAAGAACGATTGTTGCTTCTTAGAAGGTAACATTTACTACAATTTCCCAAGCACTTGGACAAGTACAGTCTACATTTCTACCCTTCCAAGTCACCAGAACTAAATGGAACAGTGTCATTATTCAGTTCAACTTGAAAAATATGATTTGATTTGGTTTTTATTAAATTGGTTTGATTTAATGAATTTGATTATACAATTTGGTAAGGTTTGGGTTTCTTTTTTGAAAATTAGTTTGAACCCAAAAACTAAATATAATTTGTAGTGTTTTCATATATCTGTTCATGAAAACTAATATATAGTACTATTCTTTAAATTTTCACTAAAAAGTACATAATAAATTTAAACCTTTAATTTCTCAATTACTAAATTATATACGAACTATTCTTTGTTACCAATCTTGAGTGTTAATTATAACTGATATTTAAAGCTTTAGTTGTAAATATGAATTTTATAGTGTTAATGCTACAAAATACTTTTCATAGAAAAAGAATACTATGCTAATTTGGTTCCAACCAAACAAATCTGATAATTTAGGTTGATGTTAGTTCATTTTGTACCCTTATTCAGTTTGGCTTGGTTTGAAAGAAAAAAAATTGAAGATAAAAGAATTTGGTTTGGTTCTGTTTTAACCAATGGATGCCCCGATTTCACATTCTATGTATTTGATTATCAATAAGTTCCTGATTAAACATACCAAGTTGTTCACATGCAATATTTAAAACATGCAATGGGCCTTAAAGATGGCCATCTTATAATCTTACTCGTGCAATCACATCATAACAGCTAAAGAGGGTTAGGGCCTTAGCATAGGGTCAAAATATGCAACCTTATATAAACAATCTTCGATTGCAATTATATGCTAGGCACGAGTATTAACTGATAATCAACAGCCAGCAAGCGCTCTCCAGCAGGTAGCAAGTAAAACTATGTGGACTTTCTCAGGCTAGCATAACCCATTCAGTATTTCTGTGATCTTGTATTACAGAATTCAAAAGAGAGAGACAATGTTCAAGAAGAAAGCATAACCCATTCTATCTATTAGGGACCTCTGATAAATGACTCTGAGTAGTAACCGACATCAAACTGTATCCACTATAAAATAGATACTTCAAACTTCAAGTTTGAAGTCTCTGCAACTATATTCAAGGTGATTATTCCAACTACACTCTCAAGTATAAATTGCTCAAGTAATCTGTATTCTAAAAAGTATTAACAAAAAAAAACAGCCTTTTTCAAAAAGCAAATATTTGTTTCTGTCAAAATAAAAAACCAACTCAATCTTGTTAATTATTTTCAAATAAAAGGGCGTACGAGTTACAACAGAGGAGAAAAGGAAATTAAGGCTAAAGAAGGAAAATCACAGGGATAAAAAATCCAACCTATGCCTTTTCTTTTGATTGGGTTAACATACGTTCCTCTAGTATCAGGAAGTTACCTGGATCAAGTGATCTGAAACTTCTTTTAAGAGATAAGGATATCAATGGACCCTAACCTCTCAGATATGGTAAAAGAACATATCAGAAAACAACCATGTCATTTCCACTAGTGTGGAACACTATTGACTCTGAATCAGCATCAATCAGTACACTATCCACTTTAAACATGTGAGCATGCAATCATCCATAATTGTTAATTAAGTTGCAATATGCAATAAATATTAACTTGATAGATTCTCATAAGTAAAAGGTAACTAATCACAATGGAATTAGAAATCATGATCAAAATTAGAGCCTAAAATTAACCACCTTTATTAGAAAAATCACTTGCTTCAAAGCTTCCAGCGTCATGTTTACTGGTTGAAGTTAGAAAAGTCTGTCTTGGGGATTTTCTTTTTTCTGCATGATGTGGAAACAGCAAATTCTCTGAATTGTTCATCTCTCTGCTTTCATCCTAAAGAACATTAAGGCAGGCCAAGGGGAATATGGAACAAAATTCTAGGCTTGGTATGCATAATTGCAATAGAAACAAATTCAACATTCCAGATGCAAGCACAGAATAGTTTGAAAGTGATCTGAAGAACTTGGTAAAAATAAAGATTAAGGATACCGAAAATGAAGGAGTTGAATTCAAATTATCTGAATTTGATCTAGAAAATGTTCTCGATGCAATTGTTCCCTGAGATGCCATAGTAGTGCAAATGTCCTCACTGAATTGTTTGCTTTTTGATGGACCTGTGCCCATTGCAAAAGTTGGACTCTGGAAATTACTAAATGGCATGGGAAATTTCTCTATAGATGGACAATCATTCCCCTCTTGCAGATGAACTGGCTCTTGATTCTTATCATGAGCCCCAGAATACCTATTGCATTTATGTGAATCAGAATGTACTTGAGATTCTACATTGTTTCTAGGTGGAGTGACCAAAGCATTAATTGCTTCAGAATGTAAGTGGCGATTCTCATTTGTAAGTTTGTTTAATGTTTGGAAGTTGTATGATTCATTCTGAAATGGTAGAAGAGAGGGTCCTGTTCTCCTTCTCTTTGGTGCCACATTGTCAGAAGGTAACATTGTTTTGTCCGTGAATTCCAAATTGTTGGCCAAACCCATTTTCTTAGGTATCTGGCCTTTCTGATGCTCAAATGTCTTCCTTTTTTTCTTGCTCCTTTTCCTGTTGCGACCATGAATATGTAGGTCCGAACAAACTGCTTTCGCACCCTCTTCGTCAAAAGTAAAGATATTGTTTTCTCCCATCTTCAGTTTAGATGCTGAGCTGGAAGAGGATGGTGGCATCTTCCTGCACTTTTTTCCCTCTCTTAACTTCTGAGGTATTACAAATGGAGCTTTCTTTCCTTTTAAATGACATGTGATTGGTTCTTTTATGACTCCATTTGGACTTTCTGAATCAGTATCAATAGTATCTGAGCTCTGTTTGGCTTTGACGAATTTTTCTTCTAGCAGATCCCCTCTTTGATTTCTATTAAGTGCCTCTTCTTCTACAGATTTTGGTGTTTTCATAATCTTCTCAGTCATTGAAGGCATAGCAAATTGATCCTTGCCAGGTTCCTTTCTATCTTCAGGATTTGGGGAGTTCATATTCTGTTTGCGCTGTGAATTCTTACCAAGTATCTCCTGCAAATTCATTCTCAGTGTTTCATTGTTGCACTTATCCACTTCCTTTGGTTGTTCACAACCCATATTGTAATGTAGCATTTGAATTTCTTGTATGGAAGTAAATACTTCTTTTCTTCCAGTTTTTGCAACCATCTGTAGGCTCTTCCCAGAAGCAATTTTCTTATGCACTCCATTTTCTGATTCCAGAACTGAAGCTTGGTTTGACAAAGAAGTATTGTTCTGTGAAGTGGGTGTCTCAGCAACTAAAGATTTTTTGGAGGAACGAGCAGACGATTTTTCAGCTTCATTTGCCTCAACTCCTTTGGAAACAACAAACCGTACATTCTTGAGCATAACTTTTTCAGTATTTATGTCTTGAATATGCTCAGGAAACAAATTACCTGTCAGCATGGCGGGGGTCTCATAAGATATTTTTGTACATAAATTTTTTGAAGCCTTGGAATCACTGTTAGTCAGAATTCCATCTGGCTTGGATGTCTCAAAAAACCAAGATCCCTTGTTTTCTTTTGCAGTGCTCTCCTGTGATGAAAACCTTCCCTTGAATTCAGGCATAGCAATCCTCTTTCCATTTGTTGCTTCAGACACAAGAGTTGGGCACTTATCGACTGTAATCCCAATGGATATTTTTGGAAATCGACTAGAATCACGATAGTTGCTGCTTAAGCTCTGACAGCCATTTGATCCAGCCTATATCATGTCAATTGACACGAATTGATCAAAATAGTTAAATAAACAAGCTCATTTTCTAAAAATATTTAAGAAGAAAAAATTTTGCCATTGAAGAAGCTACTAAAGCTGCAAAAACAATCCTATAGCATGCTGCTCTATATCTGCATTTAGAAGAAAAACAAGGTGGAGAATGACAATATTTTTTTCTCCAGGCATGCATGTCAATATGTTACATATTCATTTTTTTTCCAAATTTTTTTAGAAACTTATGGCCCATGCAACATTAATAATTTAGAATAATTGCCTTCAATAATTTATAAGTAAGCCATCTTTTGCTTATATTTACTTACTTTATTTTGCTGTACACAATTCTGCCAAGCCAGAGACCTACTCTATCTGTTCCAAAGTTCAATCTACTGTATAGATAACAACAATCCACTTCACTAACAAGCTGTTCAGCCTTGAAAGTATCAGTAGATTGGTACTTCAATAGCTTGCCTTCAACCAAAATGAGAAAGTCCTATCTCATACTAGTTATTATCTCCTTAACTAGCAAGCATAATGACATTTAAAACATACTAGTTATTATCTCCTTAACTAGCAAGCATAATGACATTTAAAATACAGTTGAGGTGCTCACAATCAACAATTAAACAAGAAAGATTACCACCTTTAGTTACATGATATCACTGACCATTTTACTGCTAATGTGCACTCATCAAATAGTTGCATCAAGCAATAGAAACACAACCGATAATAACTAATCTCATCTAGTATAGCACAATTGCAACATTTTTCTAGGTGCAAGAGTTTGAACTTTTTAAAATTCAAAGTGTCTCATCTTATAGGTTGGTGAGAAACCACACATTAGAATACAATCAAACATAGCTGTAAATGTGAAACACATTCAACATGTTCCACATATATGTGAATCCAGGTATTATTATCAAAACCAAAGAATTATGATACAATTTCTCAGCAATGCAATCAAACAATGGTGAGAAAGTTCACCACCAATTGCAAATTTATCAGCAAAAAGAGAGAGAGAGAGAGAGAATGAAAACAACAAAAATATCAAGCAGCTTATAGCTATAAGAATAAAGCGTGTCAAGCAAATAATCTTTCACCATGAACATGAAAATCTCAAATAATTTCTACAAGGCCATTCCTATAGATCTTCTGGTGTTTTCACATCTATTATGAATTATTTCCCTCCAAAAACCTATTCAGGGATAACTTGAAAATATAAGATGCAAAGCCTGATTCAGTAACAGGGTCAAAAACAAAAATCATTAGCAATTATTCTAAAGCCTCGGACTCGAGAAACCTTGGATTATTAGGTCCTAGACCTTCACAGGGAACTAAAATCTCTGTATAGAAACCAAATTTGTGAAAAGGGGAACAATTATGCAAATCCTAAATCGGTCTTGAAGCAGAACTAACACCAAAGCGGCTAAAATCTAGATCAAGGTTAGAAATAACATGGCTCGATAGACATCCAGAATATCTACAAAAAGGGGAAAAGTTGAATTCATTCATGGATTCCATGAAGACCAGCAATCTAGGAGCCAAGCGCGGCGGATCCATAATGATCTGATGCATCAAATCCATAGGGAGAGAGAGAGAGAGATCGCACACACCGGCTTCATCGATCGCGGATCCTGAAACCCTTGGCTCACGAGCTTGTTCTGCTCTACCTCAATTCAAATGCAGTCTTATAGCTCTCGGGGCCTGGTTTCCCTCCAAAATGACTCATCAAATCCGAATGATTTTAAACAACGGGCTTTGTGAATTTACTTGTATTGGACCGGGCTGTTTAACGGCCCGCTTCTATTGGACCTAAATCAAATATTAAGTCAAGCGCAAATATCTATCATACAAAATCGTAAATAGTGGACAACTCCAAGGCCTTCGTCTGTTAAGACCTGAAATCTCTTATTCCTTGCGTTATCTCCTGCTCGCTCCCACAGTCCCACTGTCGCACCTTATCAACACCCAAGCCCTAATCCATGGCGGCTACCTCCTCCCTCCTCCCTTCCCTCTCCTGCCATGTCCACACCGTCTCCTCCACCAAGCCTCAGACCTTGGCTCTCGTTACCTCCTCCCTTTCCTCATCCCAATCGACATGTTTCGTCCCCATCAAAATAGCCTCTTTTCCTTCTTATACCTTGCTTCCTCTTCTGAGAAAGGCGCCGACTTTGGGCTCGGGGATTGTCCCCAAGGTGGCGGTGTCGTCGGATTTGGATAAAGAAGAGGATTTTGAGTTTTCGGATGGGCAGGCGGGGTTCTCGCCTGATTTGAAGCTCTTTGTCGGGAACCTCCCGTTCAGCGTCGATAGTTCCCAGCTCGCTGGTCTCTTTCAGCGGGCCGGAAATGTTGAGATGGTTGAGGTAGGCTTAAGTCTTGTTTTGACTTACTTAGCTTGCAAGGTTTTTAATTAAACTCTTCTCAAATCTGGAGGTTTTTAAATATAGTTTCTGATAGCGTTCTTGTTTGCTTTTCCCGCAGTGATAACGTTTAATGGGGGGTGGATTTGCTTTAATAGTCTGCAATTTGTTACGTTAATTTACAGGTTATATATGACAAGATAACTGGAAAGAGCAGAGGATTTGGGTTCGTGACCATGTCTACCATCGAGGAGGTTGAAATAGCTGCTCAACAGTTCAATGGTTATGTAAGTGGCTTTAGTAAACTTCACTATGACATCATGTTTAAAGTGCCCAATGTTTGAAGTTCTTCTAAATAGAGATCATAAATGTGATGTTTGAAGTAAAACTGGTGCTGCCTTCATGTGGCTTAAGCAATGTCTTAGAGATGGTGCAACGTAGTGAGTTTCTTCCTTAAGTTTGTAACTGATGGTGGTTGATGCAACCACCATACGATCCATATGTAGTTAGCCTGCTAGTCTATGGAAAAATTGAGTTATTTAAATCAGAGTTATCTTGCAGATATGATGATTTGTTTTTGTATCTAGTAAATGTGTTCTTATTCTTAATTCAGTAGTGTGGGAATTACAAATACCTAACTTTAATGAACACGATGAGATAAAGTGTACCATACAGTGAAGCAATCTGAAAAACAAATGGCAAACTTTGGCTGATTCTATAATTCAGAATATCTATCTAATCGAGAATGTTTTGTTGTCGTTGTCATTGTCATTGTTTTATAAGGGTATCATAGGCTATTAATGATGTTTCTGTACTGTCATTTTCACTTGCAGTATAAGTTTGTAGCCGAGAGTATATTTTTCTTCATTATTATTTTCTCCTTTTTGTTCTTAAAATTGCCAATCTTCCCCACAGGAAACTAGTGACGCAGAACCCACTTGTCAGTCCCAGCGATATAGTGGATAAGTTGGTCTTTCACCATCTAGCTTGTCAAACACTTCCCCTTTGCTATATTGGTGGTTGAAAAATGTGTGAAATTGCATTTTTTAAATGTGTGAAATTGCATTTTTTTTTCTTCTCCTTCCTACTTAGATATTGGAGTTCCAACATAAGTGATGTTTGTGTGAATTTTTCATTTCCTTTGTGCTTGTCAAGCATGATTCCTTAGAAAGTAGTGAGTAGTGCATATATTGTGACTTTTTACTTCTCTTCTTTATGCTATCCAATTAATGGTTCTTTTGGTCTTTTCATCCCTCATGGAAATTGTCTTTGCTTTTGCCGCTTGCAAGAGTTGGAACGAAAAAGTTCAGTAATGCTTCTAATTTCTGTAATCCAACAGACACTTGAAGGGAGGCCATTGAGGGTGAACTCAGGACCGCCTCCTTCAAGAGATGAATTCCCTTCCAAAGGATTCCGAGCTAGAACAAACCCTGAAGCTGCAAACAGAGTATATGTAGGCAATCTTTCATGGGGCGTCGACAATTTTGCTCTTGAAACTCTTTTCAGTGGACAAGGGAAGGTCTTGGAGGCCAGAATCATTTATGATAGAGAAAGTGGCAGATCAAGAGGCTTTGGCTTTGTTACTTACAGCTCTGCGGAGGAGGTTGACAATGCTATAACGACACTTAACGGCACTGTAAGCCACTCCACCGTCTATTTATCGTCTCATGAAACAGTCACCTTGATAGATTGTCTTCTTAATTCTACTGTGAGGATGATTTGTTCTTTATTTTACACACTAGTGATGCATATATCAAGGTCTAAAGAATAGTCTTGTCGCCTTTGAATCTGATAGAACTTTACAAGAAGAATATTCGTATTAGTGCGCCATAATTTACTACACATTCTTGATCTCGAAGAAATTTTGTGCACTTGATTTTGTTCAGCTACTAGTTTGGACTACAAAATCTATCAGATCAATACTTATCCTCATTTTTCTGTGCAGGACCTGGATGGAAGATCCATACGAGTTACAGTGGCAGACCCACGGCCAAGGCGCGAGTTTTGATTTCGTTTCGATGCAGTGAAACTGTTTCATTTCGTTGCTTATAGCTTCAACTCTGTGGTCTGTGGTGTGCAGTGATGAACAATGCATTGCCTGTTAATTTCATTTGGAAGCTTTGTCAAAGAGTAGCTTGGTTTTTTTTTGGGTTATTTTACATGCTTATCATTCAGACACGCAGAAAAGTGAAACTTGAAAGTAGGCCTAAATTTGGCTTCCAAACCTTCCAACTGTGGTTTCGTTGCTTCTTTAAGCCCCCAACAATTGCTCCCTTCCGAATGAAATGAAAATTTTTTCATGTGCAAAGTTTTTTAAATTTCAGTAGTCCCTGCTGCATAATTTTACCCGCATAACCCATGAGGCAGTGGTTGGTGCTCTACTGATGGCCCACTTCTTGTCGCCTTTGATAAGAAAAGTCGATGGCCAATCAAACACGGCAGACAGCGATACCCGACGAAGCACCCGCCCTCGGGCGGCGCCTCACGCTAGCCATCTCTTCCACTACTTATGTAACGAAATCGAGATCAGACGGGCCTGATCGATCCCGTAACTAAGTCGTGTCTTGAGTCGCGAGGCTTTCTTGTCCCTCCAGCTTATAAAAGTGGAAGAGAGTGGGCAATTGAGGTAATTTCCTGTACCCTTCGTTTATTGAGTTGGGTCGGGTGTTTTGCTTCCTTCGCCGCCCCCTTCAATGGCCTCATCCTCCGCCTTCTACCCCTCTTCGCTCGCCTCGGTCGTGGCCTCCGCAGGGAACCGCGGATCGGCTGACTCCGGCGCCCGCCCTCGATTCGAAAAGCCGGCATCCGCCTCCTTCCTGCGTGGCAGCGGATCTCCACGCGTCTCCGGCCTGTCGTCCCCCCTGATCTTGCGGTTCCCTCCCAACTTTGTGCGCCAGCTGAGAACCAAGGCTCGACGGAACTGCAGCAACATTGGTGTCGCGCAGATCGTGGCGGCTTCGTGGTCGAATGCTTCGCCGTCGTTCGATACCCCTCGGTCCGCGTTCTCCGCGGACGCTGTTGTGGCCCCTGAGGCAGAGGGCGAGAACTCCAACGTCGTTGGCGGTGGGGGATTAGAAAGTAGTTTTGTAGAGTCGCAGATTCTGGCGCCAGGGAAACCGAAGGTCTCCCCTGTCGCCGCAAAGGTTGCAGCGTCGCTCAGCTCCGATGGAAGTCTTGCGGTTCATGCTGGTGAGCGATCTGTCTTATTTTGAACTTTGATCTCTCGTTTCTTTTCCTCTTCCTTTCACGATCTATGATTTTTTGTGCTAAAAGTTGAATTTTTACGGGTAAAAAGTGAGATTGTCATTCTAAATACTTGATTTTTTTTTCTTAAAAAAATATTCTCTTTTGTAACCATAAAAAATAGGGAGAGATTTTGTCCCCCAAAAAAGGTGTTTTGAAACATTAAAGTACAGTTTATTCCAAATTGATGCCACTTTGCTTAAGATATTTGATTTTCTAGTTTGATGGTTTTCTAATTTTCTAATTAGGTGAGAGGTATGGACGCGGTATAAACACAGATGGAATTACCACCCCGATTGTTAATACGTCTGCTTACTGGTTCAACAACTCTGATGAGCTGATTGATTTTAAGGTATGCCTTAAAACTCATTACTGACGCTCAAAGTAACTTTTCCAGTTCTTTGTTCATTTTTTGTAATTCTAGATTCTCGAATTTTCTTTTTATTTTTGTAGGAAAAGAGGCATGCTAGTTTTGAGTATGGCAGGTACGGAAATCCTACTACGCAGGCGTTGGAGGAGAAGATGAGGTCAGTAGCGCTTATTCCTAAGAGCTACACCCCTGAAAATAGCTTGCATTTTGATTATTGTTTCTTTGCTCGAGCAGTGCCCTGGAAGTGGCTGAATCCACTTTGTTTGTGTCATCTGGCATGTATGCTAGTGTGGCTTTGTTTTCTGCTCTTGTTCCTGCTGGTGGGCACATTGTGATCACTACTGACTGTTATAGAAAGACAAGAATCTTCATTCAGAATGAACTTCCTAAAATGGGAATTTCGGTATCCTTCAAATCTTTGCAATTTTTTTTTGTACCTGTTTGAATGGCTTCACTGTCCATGGCTATGACTTCCTTTATTGTCCTGATGTATGTCTCTGATTTCTTGTTATTTTCTAAATATAGGTCACTGTTATTGATCCTGCGGACGTTGATTCCCTGAAAAGTGCACTGGATCAAAATAATGTGAGAAAACAACGCTTCAGTTTTTCTTTGTATTTACTATTATCATTTCTGCTTTATGACAACCTCTTATTGCACTGCAATTAGTAAGTGTTTGTCGCGTACAGGTATCTCTTTTCTTTTCAGAATCTCCAACAAATCCATTTCTCCGATGTGTTGATATTAAATTGGTTTCACAACTTTGCCACAACAAAGGAGCCTTGGTTTGCATTGATAGTACCTTTGCTTCACCGATCAATCAGAAGGCATTAAACTTGGGTGCTGATTTAGTTTTGCATTCTGCTACAAAATTTATAGCTGGTCATAATGATGTAAGAAAAAAGTCTTAGAATTGTTTCATTCAGTTCTGTTTTGGTTATTGAGAATACTTTCTTGTCTAGGTTCTTGGTGGTTGCATCAGTGGTTCAGAGGAACTTATCTCCAAAATTCGCCTGTATCATCATGTTATTGGTGGGGTTCTCAATCCTGTAAGTGATATCTTTCTGACCTGATACTTGTGTTTTTTGAAGTCAACTGCAAGTTTCATGCATTAAAATCTAAGAGAACATTTACTACTAATGAAACTGATCTGTTATAAATTGTATGATTCATAATTTTTACAAACTTGTTAAACTATCAATTATTGCATGTTTATATATTTACGAATAAATGTTTGGGACATCTAAAATCACTCAACTGATGAAATACTATTTCTAGAATGCCGCATATCTGATTCTTCGAGGCATGAAGACGCTGCATCTTCGTGTAGATAACCAGAATAAGACAGCACTTAGGATGGCCCAATTTTTAGAGGAACATCCCAAGGTATGCACAATAACCTGTTGCCTTATGCATACTTGGAAAACTATTTTCTGGCTTGTTGGATGTTATGATCATTATCGTAATATTAATTATATAAAGGGTGTAGTTTTACCCTTCCCGTGCCACATGGCACTCTCAAGGAAGAAGAATCTATATGGTCTTCTCCTTTAAATATTTTAAAATTTTAAATTATAAAAAAATGAAGGAGCTTCAAAAGAATCTAAAAACTAATTTTTATTTTTAAAAAAAAACATGTTTCCTTCCATTTAAAAAAAAGGCAAAAAAATATTATTTTTGTTATTAATAAAAAGTAATATAAAAATGTTCTTTTATATATATGTTGAACATTTTTAAATGAGTGTCAATATTTTTTTATACTTTTGTTTTGACAGTGAACAATGACCTCTTCACTATTAGCAAAGCTAAGACAACATGACATCCAATCTACATAGTCTCTCATTGATTTTTGTGCAGTATTCTACCTTGCGTTGTATACCAACATTCCAAGTGGATACTTAAGAAAAATTGTTGTCTGAAAGTTGAATCTCACAGTGTCGGATATTTGTATCTAAGTCCTAGTAATATACCTCTATTGCTGATTTTCTCTTTTCTTCTCAATTTCTTTTCCCATGTGTCCATCTATCATCTCACAATATAACCATTTTCCTTTATATACACATAATAAATTCTTATTACATCTGAATACTGTCCACCACTACCTTCCTGCCATTTCCTTTTCTGCTCATGCATATGATTTGAGCATTCAACTTTTATCTGGTCCAATATGAAGGCTCTTATTAAGCTTTCTTTCAAAATTTCATAACCTGATGAGCTGTGATAATTGATTTACTAATTTAGTAGATTTGTCTGAAATTTAGGAAACCAATCAAAACACAAAACGCAGACAATGAGCTAAGTAGTTCACTCTGATACTTACACAGTACTATTTGCTGGGATGGGAAAATTTTGAGCAGTGACCCAACACAATGTAATCAAGATTCATGAGTAAATATAACTTTCAACCTTTTCATGCCATTTTATTGTTAAGACAATAAGTCGGTGGATCACAAAAAGAACTGCGGTGCACTGGAGAACCAACTAATTGGTTGTTCGTATGCATGTTTGTTTCCTTTCTCAATGACCTAACATACTATTTTTCCAGATAATTCGAGTCTATTATCCAGGCTTGCCAAGTCATCCAGAACATCACATTGCCAAGCGTCAAATGTCTGGTTTTGGCGGTGTTGTCAGTTTTGAGGTAAGGTCCTTGAGTTTTATTTTGCATCACCAGTATATGTAAATTCATATCATGTTGAAACATGGTTGCATTTATGGTGCAGGTGGCTGGAGATCTGGAGACAACTAAGAAGTTTGTTGATTCTTTAAAAGTACCATATCTTGCCCCTTCATTTGGAGGTTGTGAGAGTATAGTAGACCAGCCTGCCATCATGTCTTACTGGTAATATTCTGTTGAAGAGCTACTAGAATCTGGCATACAAATAGAAAAATTTCAGAATCATCCATGAAGTATGAATCACTATCTTGGCTTCTAAAATTAGAAAACCCACGGTATATGGACTTGGATTAAGTTGAATTTGGAATCAAAACTTAATGCATTGTTAAATTCCAGTCCATAAAACTGGAAAGTCAGTTAATTGGTTCAATGAATCAATTAGTGGAAGTAGAGGAGCTAGAGGGGGACAAAAGAAAATAATAATCTAAAGGACAGTCTAGTGAATGAAATTCCGTCACGTGGAGTTCTAAGAGACTAAGAGAAGGGTCTATTGTACGCAGTTTTATTTTGTTTTGCAAGAGGCTAGTTTTGAAATCTATGATCTTTAGGTCACAAGACAATAACTTCACTGATGCTTCAAATTTGCTCTTCAAAAGAAAATAATAATCTATGAAATAAAAATTAATTTAATCAATTCGAATATTTCTATTGATATAGGATGTGGATAGGGTTGAATAAAACATGTAGTTGATCTCAAATAGTGGAGACAAACACAGCTTAACGATGACAATGCTAAGTCATTCCGACCAGCTGTAGGGTTTGACTAGCTGGCTATCTTGATTTTGGAGCTTAATCCGACTGATTGAGTTTCTTAGTCCAGACAGGTTTTCCAAGTACTGGGTAAGTGTTAAATTGTCGTTCTTTTAGATGTTTGCTGCCGAAACAACGCGTGGCCAATCTTAAGTTACTAAAATCTAGTGTGTATATATATATTTTTCTTTTGGAGAAGTATATCAGAAATGTATTATGAATAATTCTGAGTCTTCTGACTCATCCACTCTACGCAGGGACATCAGTGGACCAGAAAGGGTATCCAAGTATGGAATCAAGGACAACCTGGTCAGGTTCAGTTTTGGCATCGAGGGTTTCGAGGATCTGAAGGCTGATATTCATCAGGCATTGGAAAGACTTTGATTAGCTTGTGTGCACTGCGCTGTGAACCTGACGAAACTATTGTGTGCTATCTCTACGTTTGGGTTTTCAATGTTATTTTTAGCTGCATGTTTTGGTCTTGTTGGATGACGATGTTGAATTGTTTGTTTTATATTGCATCTGTCGTAAGGCTTATCTCCTTTGAATTTGTTACTGATATGCAGTGTCACTTCTAAAAAGATGCTTTAGGAGATGACACTCGGGAACTCCTATATTTAAGTGGTTTTTCAAAAGAGAAATCGCAAGAAAAATCCTATTGCATTGTTCATTGGTATCCTGCATGAATTCTAGACGGCTTCAATACAAATTCTATAAAGATTTTTATAAACAGTAATCACATTGCACTACCTAGCCATTCACATGTTTGGCTTGTTTGATGATGTGCTACGACACCACCCTTGTTTGTCAATGTGTAAGCACATCGAACTGATACGGGCCAAGTCTTTAGATTTCAGAGTGAAGTCACGAGGTTAAGGGCTGACTTAGACTAGACACAGGGAAGAACTCAAGACGAGCAAGAGAGTAGTTCCCCCATGTCTTGACAAAGTATAGGTGGGCATGTACTATTTTTTGTACTATTTCATTTTTTTTTCTTTTCATTGAGATTAGATTTGAGTCGGAAGAATTTCACAAAAGTTTCTTGATTTCCTCTCAACTTCTTTTGTTGTTTATAGTTGGTTAGTTATCGACACAATCTTCCTCTTCATTTGTCTATTGAAAAAACTATCAACATGGTTAGTTGTCGATCCACCCTGAATCGAATCGATAAGAAAACGTTCATCTGACAGTGATCCGATCAATATCTGATCTGCCTACTGAAAATGTGTTCCAAGTTCTCAAAGACCCACCCATAACTATCAAATCAGATCAGATAAGGTTATAGTGTTAGGAATATTGAGAGTACGATAAAAATTCTACATGAGTAAGATATGAAAAAGATCATGAGTTTATAAGATAAAGATATCTCCATTGATACGAGACCTTTTGAATAAAGCCCAAAAATAAAAACTATGAGGGCTTAGGCCCAAAGTGGACAATATCATACTATTGTGGAGATATGTGAATCTTATAGGCACTAACAATTGGTATCAGAGCCATG
>JBAMHZ010000048.1:3690374-3708811 GCA_037177395.1 Alpinia galanga | reverse complement strand
CTGGAATGGTTTTTTGGTATATACTATTATTATTTTCATCATCACTTCTTGTTTGTTTGTCCCATCCTGTAGAAGCATTGACACAATGCTTGCCCTTCTCTACATCTGGCCTGACCTTGGTTAGAGAGGACTGGACACCTACACCTTCATCCTTGTTACCATCTCCATCACCATAAAATCCTTTGTTCTGGTAATGTAAAGAAGATGAAGTATCTGTCGATCTTTGATCCAAGAAGCCTTGTGATGTGGCAGTATCCCTTGACCCTGAGGCCTTGGTCTCAGTTTTAGCTCTCAATGGAAGCTGTGAGTTAGTAGAAGTAGGTGTTTCGACAGTACTCCCACTTCCTCTAACATCATTAATACTGTTACTAGTGCTGCTGGCAAGATCAATACTCATGTCGCTAGCACCACTCCACCTTCTCAACACCGACTTTTCTGAAACATCAGATGAGAGCCTCCTGTGGCCTTTACCTGATATTACCCTATTAACACCTGCAGAAGTGGCATTTCCAGAGGTTGCTGACTGCTCCTTTTGCTTGCTTTCAAAGAGGTTGATCCGATCCTGCACACTTAACCGTCTAAACCCCCCTCCATCCTGCTGAGCTGGCTCATTAACTGATGAAGCAGAAGAAATAGGTTCCTCCGACGCTGCTTTCTGCCATAGGACGGACATGGCTTGCTGAGATGTACCCGATATCACTATCGACTCTGCCCTTGACGTATGGCTGTTAGGGTTGTGATGCTGAGAATCGCCATCATCAGGTGGATTACCAGCACTAAGTTGCAATTCCAGCTCGTCTATAGACATGTCTGAGATTGAGGAGGAACAGAGATTCTGCTCAGCAAAGCTTTTCAAATGATGATGCAGAGACTGTGACTGATGGGCAGCGAGATCGGGATGCTTTTGGCAAATCAAAATGAATTTGTTGCATGCCTCACTGTTGAGAATACCAAGTACATTTCAATGCAATCACCATCAACATTAGTTTGAAAAATTACAATATGAGAGAAAGTAGAAATAGTGTATCGATACAAGAAATAAATTAAATAGTCCAACAAGGATCACAAACCCTTGTGAAATTTAATGAAGGTGAAGATGCAAAGATCCTAGCACGTGAACTATGCTGTTTAGTCTAGATGGAGGCATTCATACCTATGAACCTTGAGATTCTAATTCATTAATGATGTTTGCTGACTAAGCTCGATCACATTTAACCATCCCATTATATTTGCGTGCTAACTTATTATTAGATAATCCAGCTCAAAATAAAACAAGGTTCTGTTGAAAACTGACAAGGTGTTACTGTGTTCATCAATGTTTGACTCTCAGGAAAGGAAAATCACAACTTTCTCCTTTTTGGCAATGGCTTACCCAACTGACATGTATAAATATTACATGCTCCCATTGCAATTACTAGTCAATAGATACTTCCTATCTTGGAATTGGTTCACTTAATATCTGAAGTGGCATCACCATGCTACAAGCTATGTCAACTGTCATAGCCTTTGATATCGCTCAACAAATTGCGGATATGGATGCCCTGCACTAAATAAGATTTGTGTATCTTGGCAGTATACATGGGAAGGACAGGCATTCCATGATCAGAAGCAAACTGACAAATCAATTTGGTTGTGCCTTAGTTCTCCTGTGATGTCTTTGCTCCCTATGCCACCACAACATGAAGGGAAGAATGAAAGGAGAATATGGCACTATAATGTGTGTGCGCAACATATCTTCAAAGAATAAGTTTTAGCATTGCAATGGCAAGCCACCACTCCTTAATTACCTTGATAAGGCTCATATATCAACAGCAACTATGGAACACATGTTTTCCCACGAGTTAGATAAAGTCCAAAATATCAGTGTTGACGAATAGTTATAGCGAAATGGAATCGAAACATTGAGGTTGCATTCAAGATACTTACACCAGAAGAAAAGGCCTAGAATACTCAAATTGATAGAAGATATAGGGAACAATAACAAAGATAAATACACTAAACTACCATTTTTTCTCTCTCACTATCTACCACATCTACCATAAGATGAGATATTTTTTCTCATTTTCCACTACTTACATTAGACGAATTGCACCAAAGTACTCGGCAAAGAGAAGAAGCTCAGCAACATTATCAATGGAAAATCCAGCAGAACAAGCCCGAGCACATGCTGTGGCCAGGTCTTGCTTAAGAGTGACAAGCCTCAAATCAATGGCTTTTAGAAGCTCGTTCCTGCCAGCAAAGCCATAGTGAGAATGACGACTAATTTTCGAAAAAAATGAAATTAGCTATCAATTGTTCTTACTAAGGCTTTTCGTTAGTATAAGCTTCTTGGCAAATTATTTTGAAGTTTCATCAGCATAAGCTGCTGCTATTTTGGGAAATTAAACTTTAGGAAACAATGGGGGCCTTTGAAAGACATCAAATTACGCATTTCAGTAAAATAACCCAACAGCACATATAAGTTGAATAATCTTTGGAAATCACTAATTTTCATGATTACATTTGATAATTAGCATCATGTAGGAATCCTCAATTTCATTTATTGTCATGCCAATACATAGCACCTACACAATCCAAATAAGAAACTTGATTTCTTAGATCAGATAAAATAGATTTATAGAGAGACAATGCTTGTAGAGATTTTGGATTAATAATCACATGGGCAAGAGAAGGGGAGCCTTGGCACAAAGTAAAATTACTGTCTTGTGACCTAAGAGGTCACAGGTTGGAGTTCTGAAAATACTCTCTTGCAAAGCAGGGTAAGACTATGTACAATAGACCCTTCCCCGGAATCTCGTATAGCGGGAGTTTCGTGCATCGAGTTGTCCTTAATCACATGGGCAAGAATCAAAAAATTGAAATTCTAGCAGTGACATGGTGATTGGAAAATTTATTTATTTCAGTTTGATACTTTCATTCCTCTGTATGTAATCATGCCCTATTGCCTGGGAATGATGTATCCACTTATGTTACTTGGACTTGGATGTCAGTACTCAAGATAAGTATCGACCTAGGTGTCTAAGACTTAATTATCTAAAAGTGGGGCACAAGGACTTGGCAGAAAAGACCCATAATCTTGACCACAACAGCCAAATTTGCATCCTCAGGAATAAATAGAGGCTCATGGAATGAAACCATGGGATTGTAAGTGTGTTATTTAATAAGAGTTAATATACGAAAAAATAGCTTCAATAAGAATATCTTATTTGAAATCAATCATCCTTAAGCATCTGTCTCAAAGATGGGCACTCCACATTATCACATAGGTTTAACAATTGTATAAGAATTGGCAACTACACTATTTTGGCATTCTGGCAAAAGATTGAAATTTTAGCACGAAACAATCCTTTAAACCTTGTCTAGCATTATTGTTATAATTGTAGGATTTATGAATTTATATTAAAATAATGCAAATTGAATGTAAAAAGATACCGTATCATATAAGATTAACAATTGTATAAGAATTATGTCAATTCAATTCAACTAAAATATGATTCTGTGGGAACCATATTTGGGGGAAAACAAAGCAAGTCATCAGAAAATAAATCTGACTCCTCAAAATTAAACCTAGCAATGGTCATTAAAGTGAGCTGCTAAGCCCATTATAAAAAGTGGGAAGGTAAAATTTTTATCATTATAAAAAGAGAAGTGGTTGAAATCCAGGAGCAGGGAACTTAAAACATGTGGACTCAAAATTAACCATGGGGTTGGACTCTACACTCGCAATGATGAAAAGATGCAAATCTTCCCGCATTGTGACCTGAAATTGACAGTCAAGGTAGAGTTAACTTGCCTGAGAAGAAGCACCTGCCATGTTAATATCACTTTTCTCTTCCTCACTTCACTTTGCATTGCTGGTGTCTTTATCTTCCTCACTTCAACTATGTTAATGTCATTGAAACTTGGAGTTGGCAAGATGAGTGTAAATTTGACAACACTATTCTATTGTCAGAAAAGCTATATGAAATAAAAGATATAGTGTACTTGGTTATCAAGGCGAGAAATGGACCTAGTTAATCAATTCTACTGATTGATGTAAACATAGTATTCTTTTTAGCCTATCTCACATTTTATGAACTAAATCTTATGATTCACAATTCAAAATTTTACAAAAACAATCAAGGTCAAACGTTGATTCGACAACCTTCAGATCTAGTAGTCCACTGCTAGGATCAAACATAAGTCAATGATTCAGGCATTTCCTGAACGGATGTGTTTTGTTTATCATAAAAAGAATAAATCTAAAAAATATTAGATAGTAGATGTATAATTGTCATGCATGTCCTCCAGTGGTTGAACAAACAAGTAAGAATCAGGATTGGTAATTGAATAATTAAACAGAGAAATAGGACCAATAGGCAAATAATTCAAAATTGTATGATCAATAGTCCACCTTTTTAACTCTGAGCTAGCAGTTCATAGAAAAAGACAACAATTTTTAATATTAATGAAGGATTACCCACACAACTAGAACAAAAAATATATAAGTTGATCTGAATTTGCATATGTAAGCAATAAAAACATACTTTGTTACATCTGCAGTTGCCACAGAACTGGTATCATGTTCGCATGAGAGGAAAAATCAAGGATAGTATCAAGCCAACAATAGATACCACTTATATGCAATAACCTGAATCCCAACTATTTGAAGTCACTCAAATGGATCTTATTCCATGTAAAGTTATATGCTAGTAATATATAGATGTTTTAAATCACTTTCAATATGGTGGTAATAGAATTTTCCTTGTTGATGGATTTCCAAATGGGGAGACAAACAAGTTTGACCCTCCATTCCATGTTGGGTTCATATTTCATACTCATATCGGTATTGTGCCAACATGGAGGGTAGGTGCATGCAGTAGTTAAAGATGCTTTCCAATTTTCAGCAAACTAAATGTGCAATTCCCATACATAAGGTTGTATTACACAAACTTAGCAAAGAAGCAATCCAGCCAGTATCCTGTTGATTTCATGGAGGAAAGGAAACAAAGGCTTCCATGAAATGCATAAAATTAGAAAAACAGAGACAAAAAGAATTTTACTATGCCTTATCAAGCAACAAAATCATTCTGTAGATCTTAAGGAAACAAGATCAAGCGTACCTGCTCTACCAGAAAGTTTCCCTGCGCCCTGCATTACAGAGTAATCAATTCAACATCATTAGAAAAATGGAAGTATTCAAACAATGTTCCATAATCAATGAGACTACCTGTGAATAAATTCGTCTGGCTCCTTCCAACTGTGACATCTCTGCATCACACGTATTGACTGACTCAAGCACCTCAGGCGTGCTAACAAACCGAACAAACCTGCAGTCAATAAGTAAGAATAAGAAAATTTAACAGAAGCTTCTTCAGAGTGTTGAAAGATCAAGGAGTAAAACAAGTCATAGCCAATCGTCTATAAACGCAATTTGACTAGCATTGAGGTATGACATTGTGTTAATTAAACCTTTCGAGAGTTCCTTTATTGAACCATCGGTTGCCACCTGTGGATCCCTCAACTTCCAGTTTTATCAGTTTGTCTGAACACGCTGCTTGTTCTTCTACAACTTTCAAATATGTGAGGAAGGGCTTTAAGAAACCAGAAGCTATCTTCTCGGTCCTCCCGTTTCCAGAGACAAACAGCTCACATCTGCAAAATGCAATTTTTTTTACTTCAAGAAACTACAGAAAATTGAACCCAAAAACCCATCTCGAAGGTGAATTTCACCTTGATCGCCTTGGCGAGAGCTCAAATACAGCACAGTCAAGGGGCGTGTCAGAGTTCATCTTCTCAATCCGACAAAGCCGCCTCCTTATCCGTTCACCAGCAACACCACTCCACAATCAGAAAACCCGAAATCCTCGAGCCCTATAACACCGCAAACACGTTATCTCTTCAACAAAATCCGCTGCTATACCAGTCTGATTCCAAGGGCGAAACAATCAAGCAACAAAAATCACCAACTTGCAAGCCTCATCGAGATCGAAGCTCGACTCAGATCTACCAGATCAAGCCAATAACCCAATGATCCGCTCAGAAATCAAAGCACCGAGCAGATAACAAAGACCCCGACTAACATTCGCTCAGATTTATCCAGCTCGCCGCATACTACCACAATGCTGGAGCATCGCGAGGCCAGGCAGTCCAAGAACCTCGCGATGGACTGATCGAGGGATCGAACAGCTGAAAAGGAGGAGCGGGTGCTAGGTATGTGTCAAAACGGACTTTGTCAGTTCACCCAGCGTCTGCTTCCTCGATCTGGGATCCCAGCAACAGTGGGTGGGTAGGTAGAAAGAGATTGACGAGAGGAGTGAACAATGGAGGACGGTCCGAAGCGGAAAGAGACGAGGCCAATGGAGAAGCAAAAGAAGGCGGAGCAGGCGGTGGCTTTACTCTTCTCTCTACCTTCTCTAATCTACTCAGTGAGAAAGGGAAGCGGAAGCCGAGAAGCCGGAGAAAGGAGGAGTTGAGGAGAGAGAGTGCCGGGCCATTTCATGGACAGCCTTTTTAGCAGTTCTACTGGAACGGAGTACCGAGAATAACCCTAAATTGGAGAGAAATTTACATGAAAAAAATATAGATATTGAAGGAAATAAATTTTGATATATCGGTGCTAAAATAATCGCCACGTCAACATCTCACTTTTTTTTTCTTTTAGAAAACTCAATTTTGTCGTTTTAATGGTACGGCCCACAAGGCCAACCCAGCCCAATTTGAATAAACAACACTCCTCAATTTACGAGAAAATTTAGAGCTTTTTTAAAGTTTTATTATTATTATTTTATCTCTTATCAAAATATTCTCTTATAGTATATATACTTTCAATCGATTTTGGTACTCGCATAAAAATGGACTTATATACAATATTTCATTTTAACACTGACTTTGATTAATGATCTACACTTAATTTGTCTTTAAAATAGTTAAAATAGAGATTAGAACTTGAAAAACCCGACATTATCTCCAAAAACGTTTGACAAATTATTTTAAAAAAATAGTAGAAGACAAAATATGCAATAAGTAGCTAGAAGATATGCATGCTATCTATTATAAAGTTGACACACTAAATATAGCAACATATTTTTTAGATAAAAAAAAAAACCTTGTAGATGCTACAAATATAGCTAGGACACTCCATGCACTACATATCAATTCAAATGCTCAAATTATATTTTTTTCAATAATTATTTGAGGCCGAAATTGTCCTAAAAATTATTTACGAGATATTCCACCAGCAATCGTGTCATTTGTAAGCATCACATATTTTCTTCATGTCGAAGAAAATTAGTAATTTTTTTTATGGCACGCGGAACACGTGACAATTGGACCACGTTCGAGTGGTTTTAGCGAAATCGAGGGAGCGATATGAAAAATAATTCAGCGAGCCGTTGAAATTACGCAACGACCACGCTTAACTGAACAGCTAGTGTCCTCTTACGGATCAATTGACGTATACCCGTAAATCTTACCTGATCGATGGTTGCTGCTTGCTGGGGCTCCACCGTTTTTAAGATTGAAAGAGAGCAGGTAGCACGTGGGGCGAGGTGTAACGGAACGAGTAGGAAGGCAACGGCATCTAGTGACGCGGAGCCTTCGCTCACTCGTCTCCCGACTCAAATCATTGGTCCGGGCCCGCCGACCGCTCGCTCAATAAATACGCTTCGTTCGCTCCGGTTTCCTACCCTACCCACCAACCAACCACCGCCACGCCTCCGGAGCAGTAAAAGAAGGAAGAACCAGAAGAAACAGAGAAGTCGGAGAACCCAAGAGAAAGTGCGATCGGGGATAAGCAAGCCCTCGATCGAGAGATGGAAGTCTCTCTGCTGCAAGAAGAGGAGTCGAAGTTGCCACCGGCGGCCGCAGCGGGAGGAGACAGCGAAGAGAAGGAGTCCCCCGAGCCGAGAAGGTATAGCATCCGCTCCCGCTTCTTGTATCCGTTCTCGCAGATCGGTGCTCTCCTAGCCTCTCATGTCTTTACTAGGTTTGAGTGAGTTTGAATCGAGGTTTCGATCTGAATCCGTGTTCTGTTTGTTCAGGTGAGTTTTGGCTTTTTTAGATCCTGGAGAAACAACCTGTTTCTTCTTCCCTGTCACTGCTTTTCGTCATGTCGGGGATGCCGATTGCTAGCGGAGAAGAGGTGGAATTTGCGGCGTGCGATTGTTGCGGGATGACGGAGGAGGGCACGCCGGCGTACATTGCGGGGGTGCGGGAGCGGCACGGTGGTCGGTGGATCTGCGGCCTCTGCGCGGAGGCCGTGCAGGACGAGATCTGCCGCTCTGGGCTCCTGATCTTGCCCGAGGAGGCCGTGGTCCGGCACACCACATTCTGCCGTAACTTCCGGTCGGCCAAGGCGCCTGCCGACGACTCAGCGGAGCAACTGATCGCCGCCGTCAAGCAGCTCCTCCGGCGGAGCCTCGAATCGACGCGGACGGTGGGCAGCCCCCGGTCCGCAAGCGACGGTGTGCCCCGGTCCAGTCCGGACCGGACAGGTAACGGCCTTCCTGGCTTGCTTGGCTCAGAAGGATAATCATCAGAATCAATATCTCAACAACAACAAAAGTGAGGCAAAAAAAAAAAAAACACGAATATTAACGATAAAAAAAGTAGCAATTATTTACCAAGTTGCAATCTCCAGGATTCAAAGAATAGCTTTATGTCAGGCAAAGATAATCCTGCTAAAATTCGCATTTAACTCTGCTTAAATGTAGATGTTTCATGGGAAATAGAAAATATCCATTGTCCACAAGTTTAAAAGAAATTTAGAAAAGAGAAAGAAAAAAAATTTCTAGTTCTACTTGGATCGAGAAGCTCTTTTTTTTTTTTTTTTTTTTGTATAATTGTTTGCATTTGTCAAACCTGCTACTGATTTTCACTCGACAACCCATGTTAAACGCAAAATAATTTTTATATGGCACAAAAATGACAAAGCATATATATATAAAAGCTTTCTAAATATTTTAATCAAAGTGGTTTAATTAATGCTTCATAAAGTCGACGTCTCGGTCATATTTAGGTTCTGTCCCTAATAGCAAGTTGATAGTGGCCACAATTTTGAATGCATGCTTGGTGGTGACCTCGACGACATTTCGAGAAAAATACATTTCTATCACTATTTAATGACCAACAACGGAATCAATCAATTTTTGAAGACGAAGAAGAAGAAGAAGTCGATACATATCAATATACATCAAGCAAAAAGGAAGAAGAAAAATTATTGCATGAAGGAAGAGCACACAATAATTAGGAATAGGAACATTAATGAAAAGAATTTATATCATGGAAGAGCAATAATATAATGGGCATGCCATGATTAACGTTGCTAATGTACAATTAGAGGATCATATTGCATAAATACGAGTATTTTACGCTTCTTTTTATTATGACGATGATTTGATGTGCCGATCGAGATTTGGATGGTTACAACGATAGATAAATTCGGACGTTATCTTGCATTTACATTTTTTTTTTAAAAAAAAAATTTACTTGTATTTAACATTTTCTTAGACTTACCTTTATTATTAGAATAAAGTATATTATAACATTTATTGTTCTAAAATATCCTTATTTATATTTATTAGAATTTTCACTCCGATTATAAAATCTTCTTAATAATTTTATTGTCATTTATTTTTATAGTTTATTTCATACTAGCTAGAAGCGATAATGGAGTATAATATATATTTTCACATAGCTTGTAAAGCTTTTTCTACGTTAATTATTTTATAATTTTGTTCTGGGGATTATGAGACCTTTTCTTTTTTCCTACTTTATTCATTGCTTTTAATCTCACTATTTTTTTTATTTATTTTTATATAAGAAATCTTTCTTATTTCATTAATGACATATGTGCGTGGACAAGTATTATGACTCGGTATGTAAGCCATAAAAACGTTGGCTAGACGGTGCTAGTGCATTTGTTTATTAATTAATGGATATAGTTCATATTTCCACGTAGATGTTCTGTTATCATAGAAAAATTCAATGACATAAATAAATAAAAAAAATTGTAAAAACGACTGGATAAACAATATATGTTCTGTTATCAGAAAAGTAAGTAAATGGATAGATATTGAACAAAGTGCAAAGATCACCGAAAGAGAACGGATCCGAGATGTTCCTTCCCCCACTTTGAGAATTTACGACGTGGAAAGAATAAGCCAAACTATGTTGTCGACTTGACCGAACTCCATGGCGAATCTTAGCTCATGTTTCACTTTTATTTGCTTAATGTAATCCGCACCGTTCATCGTGTTCAATCCACTGGACTAAACTCATTAATAAAGTGACTATCCAATCGATACATCCGGAATATATTGAGCTGTCCAGTTTGTCTGATTGATTTCTCTAATCAACTTGATCAAATTATATTGGTGTAATGGATTGCTGATAAAAATTGATAAGTTCGAATTTAAGATTGTAACTAAGCAATATTTTTTAGAAAAAGATTATTGATCAATCAAGTTCGCTGTCATTGAAAAAACTATTTAAAAAATTTTATTGATGTAATCGACTTCAAATCATGTTGATCAAAATGAATAAGTATTTCAATGTTGATTGATTGAATGAAAAGTCTAAGTAGATCCCGATTGATCAATTAATTAACAATTGAAAATTCAACAAAAAGTAGATAAGTGATGAAATTTAAGGTCATAGAAGACTGAACATTAACATGAGATGAGAAAAGAAGTCTAAATGGACCATGAAGGATTGAATAATTAGCAACTGATAAAAAATTTAATAGATCATAGAGGACCAAATGTCAAGCATGTGAATGAAAGCCCTTATAGAGTAGAAAGGGTCAAATGTTAGGCATTAAATATGATGATCATATGTTAGACAATAGTGAAGTCTCAAAATCAAGATTAACCGGATGCTAGACACAAGAAACAAAATCTAAACGGGTCAAGGGGAACTAAATGTTTAGCAATAATAAAATTCCGACAAATTGAATGCTAGAAGTGAAGTATTAATAGACCAAAGTTGGTCAAATGTCCAGCAAATGAATCCTTGGAGGATCAAGAATGACCGAATACTAAACAGAAAAAGTCCTAATAGATTATGGTCAACTAGATACTAAGCAAAATGAAATTTTAACCTTGAAAAGACTGAAATAACAATATCAATCAACTATCAAAGAATAACAATCGACAAATATTATTGTTCGAACAAATATAATTTGAAATTTGACTGTTCAACTTAACATCGTGATCAGTCGATTGCTATAAAATAACAATCGATTGTTGTTACCGTTTGAATGAACATATATAGTTTAGAAACTTAATTGATCGTATTAGTTGATTGATAAAGAGTATTTAATAATCAATCGACTAATTTGATCAAAACTAAACTAGAAGAGCTATTTTTGCAAGTGTAATAATCAATTGATAGGTTTTATCGATTGATTGTTAGATGAAAATCAACCCAATCTAAGTTTATAAAAAGATAATTTTGAGAATGTTTGAAGAGTTAAACCTTGAAGATTTTAGAGGATAGTGCTCCTGTAATTTCAGACTTCATGAGACAATCCAAAATGATTACAAAGTGACCAAAGCAAAAAATTTATATTGATTCACATGGTTCATTCTTTATTGAATTGACTTCAATTAAAACTTTAGTCTTAACATTTTCAAATAGCTCATATAGTGTTTCCATCGTCATTTTAACATTAGCCTTGTAATTTAAGCCTCCAATGTTGTAATGGATTATTAAAAATATTAAGGATGCATTTGATTCAAGTTATCACGTATAATCTTAGTTATATGATTACCAAATAATCACGTAACTAAGGTTATGGAAAATAAAATATAACTTATGTTGTTTGGTTTAATCTGAAGTAATGCGATAAAAATTTATTTGTTTGAAGGTTTTAATTTATAACCTAGTTTAACATTTTATTATACTGCCCTTAGATAATAATAATTGAGTGTTTATTGATGCAAAGGACTTTTTAAAATTCTAGGTAATTGATTGTATTAGCCTTTGTTAATCTCGAAATCAATAAAAACTTTACGCTTATAAGGTAATTCGATTCTGGATTATATACCCCCTTTATTGACATGACAGACATCTTCAATTACTTAGAAATTGTCAATTTCCTTGAATCAAACAGAGTGAAATAATATAACTACATGTAGACAATCAAAGTTATGAATGAAAATCTTCAACCAAACGCTAACTAAAAGTGAGATGTTTATTTCCTTATATAGTTTTAGTTTGATCCACGTCATTGTTTATTAGGCCAAAACTTATTCTTCACTCCATCAACCACAATCATAAAATGGTCCGTGACTGAGCCATGATAAATATTCGAAAAGGAAAACAAATATAGTAGAGGTAACTAAGCTAGAGCTAGACCAGTTTTGAACCAAATAAAAATTACGATTTATTGTGTTTATATTTTTTTTTTCATTTTGCATTAACATATCATAGACGAGTACAGTAACAATCATACAGTGAATTATAAATCACTATCCACTATCCACCCCTGCAGCGACGTCAACGGTCTCAACAAACTCAAATAATTTGACTAACTTGATTAACCTATCTAATTAGCTCATTTGAATTAATAGACTCAGTTAGTCAACCTGTTCAGACTTACTGGTGTGATTACTTTCATGCAAACTAACTAGTTCATCCGAACCCATTGACCTTACTAGATCGTTTGATATTGACTGAACCATCTGAATCAATTGATCCATAAAGACCGACTAGTTTGATGGGTTTATCGAATTTAATTAATTCAATTAAAACAATCACATGTGTTATATGAAAGATGAAATAAATAATAAATTAGGAAGAGTTATTTTTAGAAAAGAATAAGAAATAATTACTCCTCATGGTTTGGAATAAATTCTAGAGGAAACTGTTTCATAGTCACTTTTACAAGCAGACAAAGTAATAACTATTCTATAAAAATTTAAAGGGAATTGAATAGTTATGACTAACAACTAAGCACCTTTAGGTTGTCACAAAATTCAAAATATGCTACCAAATAGGTGAAGTAGAAAAAGATACCAATTACAAACTTTTAACCGATCCGATCGAGTAGAAAATAGACAATAAGGACAGGAAAGATGTATATTTAACAGCATTAAAAATGATTCGAAAAGATTTAGCTATTATTAAAGAATATAAACTTGCATGAAATTCAGTGATAGACAAACGATTCACGATTTATTGATGATTAGTGTGAAAGATAAATGCACAATAAAGAAATTTACTCACATACACAGTAGCTGATGCAGCACAAGCATTCTGGGGCAAATGCAAACTTTGGTACATTTTGAACATGAGCAAACACATCCACAAGAGTATCCTGGACATGAGAAACTTGGGGTTACACATTTTAATCTGGAGCAACAGCTGCTGCTGCAGGGGCATCCCCAACATGAGGAGTGATGGGTCCAGGTTGGTCTGCAGTTGCACCAGTGTTTCTTGTGCCAGCTACAGCAACCTCCAGAGCAGCAAGTTGGTATGCTGAGGCAAACCATCCCGCTGCATACAAGAAAACAACAATTTGGAAGTTAGTGGAAAGACTGATTAAGAAGATAAGGTTTCACTATCCTTGTTAGATCATGTTGCTAAGAAGAGATGTCTGACTTATGTATTTTTTCGAAGTTGGTAAGCAATTACTGTCAAATGTCAATCATTATATTGTCCATAATTTGAATAGGAATACAGCAATTCAGTATCATGCTGAAGGCAAATTGTTGCTCTGCACTTAGATCACTCTCCACTAATTTGAATTCTCAGTCGACAGACCGAATTGTTGAGATGGTAGGGTTTCACAATCCTTTCTAAATGTTGTGTCAAGTAAGTATGACTTGTTATGAATTGGTAAGCAAATATTTTTTCAAATACTTATTCATAATTGATTAGAATTGTTAGTTCATTGATTGCACTAGTAATTGCTGCTATATGCATAAAGAATATATGATATTTCCTGTTTGTAGAGGATTCTAACTCGTCGTGATTAATGTTACAACTGATCAAATTTGAGGGATCACAGTAAAATAATGAAGTTTCAAAAAAAAAATGATAACACGTGATTATGCAATAACAGTTTGAGGATTTCGACAAATCTGATAATGCCAATTACAAAAGCTAGTTGATCTATTCAGAGTGCAAAAAATACGCCAATACATGTCCATAACAAACCCATCGCTCTACTAATTCTCTGAAATGTCATGTTTTCGAGTACATTAAGAAATCTAAGTTTACAACTATGGCAAAAGATAAGG
The DNA here is from genome assembly GCA_037177395.1 of Alpinia galanga. Taxonomy (NCBI): domain Eukaryota; kingdom Viridiplantae; phylum Streptophyta; class Magnoliopsida; order Zingiberales; family Zingiberaceae; genus Alpinia; species Alpinia galanga. Next base: position 3,694,586 of record JBAMHZ010000048.1, on the reverse strand, counting down.
CAAGGAACATTGTGCATATGCAACATTTAACCTACAGAATAAAAAGGAAACAAGTCACTAACCTTTTGATTGGATATTTTAAGGAAGATAAATGATATAAATAATGGTGAATTAATGGAATTGATACTTAATTATGAGCATAATTGAGTGTTCCCTTTTCACTACTTTTAGTTATTTGTTTTGTTAACATAGAAATTCTAAAATTTAACTAAAAACAGATAAGATTAAAAACATAATCGAATGCATATGAAAATTTGTAACACCCTAGATAGGAGTAGAAGACATAGACATTACCTGAGCCAACTCCAAAAGTGACAACGCCTCTTTCTCTTCTTATATCTGATGAAAAGGAATGGAGTAAGCCAGAAAGAAAAAACTCTAAACTAAAAGCAGTTCAAAGTAGTATACATTGGGATTAAGGGGTCTGGAATCATCTCCACATATTCCTCAACCCTGAAATTAATAAAATAAATGAGATGACTTTTGTTAACACACACCTTACCATCTCAAGGAAAAAAAGATATTTCACTATCAATTATTAGTTGTTGTATATGTTATTTAAAAAAAAAATGATATAGCATACTCTTTGCAACACATAGATGCTGGTTGGAGTCCTTCAATGGATCGTATCTCCTCCTGAATAAATATAGTTTCTTTAGTTAACTAGAAATCTGCTTAGTAAAATGAGATTGACAAAGACAACATAAATATCCAGAAAGAACCAAAAATAAATCTAGATAATGCAATAGTATTGTGAAAATAACAGTAAGTTACCATGCTTGTTCATTCTGGGAAAAGAGAGAAGAAAGACAGATCTACTTAATGAGCTACAAGAACTGAGTTAGGTATAAATTGTAAAATAGCAGCTCCGATCACGAAATTAATAACATTATAAACCTAACAACAAGAACTAAACTTAGATGCTGTACTTAGGCAAAATCTCACCCCTGATGCATGGAGTCTCATATCTAAAGATAGAATAGAGTCATTTCTTTTTTCTATGCTTGCAAATATGGGGAGATTATCTTTGAACATTTGAGAAGAAAAAACAAGAAATAAATGAATAAAACAATCAAACAATGGATGTGGCATATAAAATTAAAGAACCACACTACACAATCAAGGCACCGAAGCTCAATTGTGTTAATCTCTTCAAAGCCATCAAGCATCTCTATGACCCCATTCAGGTATAAACAATAGTTAATAGATGACAACTATATATTCCATGTTATTAAAATTTTAAAAAATAATTCCAATAGAAATACTTTAAAATCCTCTCTATTTGCCTTTATAAAAAACAATAGCTCTTAAAAAAAATGCCTAATCATCACCAGGACGAAAAAAAGAGAAGGGAAAGAACTTGTGTATGAATCCTGGATAATTGTGACATTACTAGAAAAAAATTGGATCCCCTGCCACAAACATATTTCCAAAATATTTCAGCCTGAAAAATAAGTTATTTGAAAAAAAAAATACTGGGGTGCAACATTCCCAGAGGACAACGCTGGGGTTTTAAGCAAGCACCATCACTTCAATCCAGGAACACCTTTGTTCTTAAGGTTTTTTGCCTACTGGGGTAAAGTTATTAAACCAGGTCCTTAAGAACAAGGGTTCTTTTGTTTTTGCTCTTTTATTGATTTTGTCCTTCTTTTCTCATTTTCCATGCATCTACAGCATTGAGGAAAATGCCAAAAGATTGAATCCTGAAAAAGAAAAAAAATCTTCTCTGAGTTGGACAAAATACTGACGCCATAAACAAACCATCTTACCCTCAAAGGATCGAACCATTGCACATTCTCTCGAGCAAACAAAACCCCTTCAGATTTAATCAATCCCTCTCACACAAGCTCACTCCATTCAATCTTATCGCACATCTCGGTATCGCATTGGAACAGGTAAGGTCGGAGGAAAGGGAAAAGCGATTACGTACCTCGAGGAAGGCAATCTCTCGGCTCAAGAGGTGGAGGTGCGCCTGGAGTCCTTGGCGGCCGCAGAGGTCGGGTATCCGCGGCGGCGATCGGGGCTGCAGAGAAGGGGGCGGAGCGGCCTCCGCGTCCATCGTCATCGCCGTCGCTGCCGCTACTTCGACTCTTCGACTTGGGGAGCACAGACAGCCGTCGAGATTAATACGAAGAGGGAGGGCGGTAAGTTCACCGGCTTGCCTCCGTTCTCCTGCAGTGGTTTCCAAAAATGGGTCTGCAACTTGGTACACTGCAAAGAGCGGTTACCGGAATCGAACCAAGGCGTCAATTATTTGGTCCAATTTCGAAAGAAAAAAAAACAAAATTAATATCTAATTTCAAATTTTCTCTATTTTTTTTTAAATTACACTATTTTATATTTTGATATGAGAAGAAAAGTGATCGAGTGAAAATCTTTGAATTTGAATTTTCTTTAAATAAAAGAAAAAGAAAAGAAAAAAGTCTCAATAGTCAAAAAGATGCGTATGAATGTCCAGAGGGAAAGTACAATTGCGACGCAAGAACACGTCGAGCGGTTTTGGATGCCACTCACTTGGCTTGTGAGATTGCATGTGGACAAATCCAGCCATCAAAATGGGCACGGGCCATCCTCCGAACGCACAAAGGAAATTCGTACAGGAAGAGCAGCTTTTATTATTACTACCTTTTTATTTTATTATCTGTGCACTTTTGTCATGCATCCCCCCTCCTCTCCCTCTGCACACTGACCCAAGCTTCCATTAAATGCTTGGATTTGAGCTCTCTGTGTTTACTTCCTAGCGGGGAGAAGAGAGGAAGACTACAAGTGGAGTGGAATTGGAAAAAACAAAAACAAGAGAAGGGTTTGAGTTCATTTATCCTAACTTTGTAAGAGTACGATTTCTTAAGTGGGCCTTATTGGGCCTGTGTCGGTGGCCTCAATCGAACGGTCCACATTCATTCTACCTACTCGAACGACCAGTAGAAATGCTTGGCGTCGCTCCGCTCTCCTTGCATTCCGGCGATGGCAACCCGATTGAAGAAAGAACCGGAAGAAGCGAGGCCATGTGAATGCTGGACACGGGCGCTTCGGAAAGCATAGGAAGCATCCCGGCGGCCGCGGGAACGCAGGCGGCCGGTGCCGTCATCGCATCCACCTCGATGAGTACCATCCGGGTTACTTCTGTAAGGTCGGTATGCACTGCTTCCACCGCGCGCCTTCGCAACTAGTTCTACTGTCCCATCGTCAAAATTCTTTCCCGAAGCCGTGAATTGAAGGATCCGGCCGTCGGCGATTTCATTCCTCTGGTCGACGTCATCTAGTTCGAGTACTTCAACGGGACGCTGCTACCCACCCAATCGCACGGCTGTCGTCAAGATACTAAGCTCGTATAGAAGAAGATCGATCGCCGAGAAGAAGATCAAGGCCGCCGGCGGTGCCGTCGTGTGCACAGCTTGATCTGCACAATTCCCCAAATTCTTTATTGCATTGTAGATCTACAAGCTAAGTCTTGATTTCGAGTTCCTGGTCCATCAACTTTCCTGGTCAATCTTGATCCATAATCTTTGATATCTACCTAAAGCCTTTGATTGGGGGTATTGATCAGGCTGCTCCACCATCGCTAGCCTTTATCAGATAATGAGAATGGACTAAAATTTTCGCTCCATGGTTCTAAAATGGAACGAAAGAGAGATCAACTCGACCAAGTTAATTTTTACAGGCTTCTTGTTGTATTGCCATTGTTGCAGGAAGCATATGGAAGAGGGAAGAAGATGGAGACTGGCGGCTGTGACTGTCCTTGTGCTAATTTGTTTGATTGAATGTAAAATTGAGTGAATGGGCGATAGATAGAATGAATTTGTTGTTATTATTATTATATTTTCAATGTCACTCTAACTCAAGGGTGCATTCGGTTTAGTCATGTATAACATTGATCATTATTAGGTAATTACATAATTAAAATTATAGAGAATAAAATATAATTTAAATTATTTGATTTAATCTCAAGTAATTTAATAAAACATATTTATTTAGAGGTTTTAAGTATAATATAGTATAATATTTTACTATATTCACTCTAATTTAATTGTAAGATTTTATTTACTCTAAAACATTATTGTTGTTATCGGCGATCGACGGTGGCCAGCGACCAACAATTGATGATCGGCGATAGCTGGCGGCGGGCGGTGGTGTCCGGTGGCCGACGGCGTTCGGTGGTGGTGGCGGCGACGATCGACAGCTGACGGTGGCCTGCTGGACGAGCGGCGGCAG
>JBAMHZ010000048.1:3671335-3684651 GCA_037177395.1 Alpinia galanga | reverse complement strand
CAACACATTCTTGTAGGGGCGCTTCTCTGTTTGCCTTTACATTAGGAATTGTGGTCAATGGCCCAGACCTGTCTTAAATCTTCAGAGTAGCAAAGGTTACAAGGATTATTAATGACCTGTCCTATTTGATTGCTGCATACTAGTCCTTAATGACTTTCTTATCCAGCTCCAAGCTCATGTTTGGGAATAGTAAATAGTCTATACTATTTGCTGTCCATTTACTAGTCCTCGATGGCTTTCTTTATTTTGATCCAAACTGATCTTCGGCCTCCATTTCATCTAACATAGAAGTATTGGTGTAGATGTCTCTGCCACATCACCTTGTTGGCGGTCTACGGCAACGCTGCTAGTTTTAGAAATAGACTGCATTTTGTGGCCTTTTATAAGGCAAGCAGTCTCTATAATCTATCTGAAATCCATATTCAGGTCATAAGATGAGGCTGGATCTTGCCAACAGTCTGGTCCATGACATTTTTTTACTAATGGAGGTTTCAAACTCTAGAAGCTTGTTTCCTGTTTATAACTTTTCTTTTGGTACTTGAAGAGTTTTGTACACGTCAACAGGCAGCAACTAGAGGAAAAAAATTTCAATCAGCCTGATGGAAATGAATCAAATAATGTTCTATATGTAGAGAAGGAATTGTTTCTGGCATTAGATGACGTTCCAGGTAAATGTAATTCATTCCTGTTTATTAGGTTGGACCTTAGCAAACCTGACAAATGATCAATGGTTAAGCAGTTGAAGCACAGAATTGTGTGGATGATGAGCTTGCTAAAAATGATTCTTCCGGGCAGTGTATAAAGCTTCCTGCCAACTTGGTGGTTCTTGAAGGAAACTGTTTAGATTCTAATGGTTATGGTAGTGAATTAGAGTCGTATTTGGTAATATAATAGCAAAGTTTTGCATCCACATTACAATAATTCTTCTTGAATATCTTTCTTAAATTCTTCTTCTTTTGTTGTTGCAGTTAGCAACCTGTAATTTTTATGGGGACTTTCATCTGTTGGATCCTTCCGATGCCGAAGCTGTTTACTTTTTTTCAAAAACAAATGATGGTGGAAAAAATTGTATTGCTGATGATACAGGAATTTCAGTGAGTTCCAAAATTTATGACAGTCCTTTTTATTCTCCAACCACAAGATCTGGGGGAGCTTCTCATGGAAAGAACCAAGGCACTGAACTAAATAAAATTTCAGAGTAATTGCACGTTTGAGACCAACAATAATACCCAGTTCTCAGGATTGCAAGTTAAATATGATCATTCTGATCCTGAAAAATGCCAACCAGATGAGCCTGATTTTGGCATTTCAACTCGGATGGATGAATTCGATAATGATGATGACGACCCATGGAAGCCCTTGAATCCACATGAACTGGGAAATCTGAAAGTAAATCCATTTAAAAGAAGTGAGGTTTCTCGATCCATTACTCTATCTACATCTATATCTATTTATATATCTATATACATTGGCTTCATAATATTTTTTTCATGCATTACTTGAATAGTCAAGAAGTTTGGAAGACATGCTATTCACTTTACCAGACGAAACACACAGGCATTTCGGTTTCCTATTGCTAAATTTGATGGTATACATGGTTCAGAGCCTGCTGACTCATTTGAAGTGCATCAAAGTTTGAAAGAATCTCAACTACTTTCTAGCTATGAAAAAGTAATTTCTTTGCTTACATTATGTGGATGTGAAATATATTTGATGCATATAAATAATCCCAGACCAACTTTGTTGACGTAGCTGAGGAAAACTCTCACCTTAGGAGAAGAGGAAAAGAATGAAAGGTATTGTGATTTTGTGGACGATGATGATGATGAGAAAGAACTTGACGAATATCCTCCTGACTTTAGTCAAGAGCAGATTGACTTACAAAACAGAATGTATGATACAGATGCAGATGTATCTTTCTGCAATAGAGTCAGTTTCTGCAAAGATCTTTAATTTTGTGAGTTGCTTTACTCTCTTAATTGATATGATGCATAGCATTCGTATGCAGCAAGGTGATACTGCTGCGACCTCTGATGGGGCTGAAGCTTTTGCACATGGTAATCTGAATCCTAATGCGAGCCTAGAAGATTTGTGTCGTTCCCACCTGGTAAATCAACATGTCTTGGGTTGTCTTAGGATGCCTATGAATACATACATAGTATATTCAAATTACACAATGACCGCTAATTGGTATTTTTTTTCTTTACCCAATTATAAACATCCATGGTTCTTTAAGAAGCCCACTTACTATATTAGTTAGGATCTCTTGCATATGGTTTTCTGGCCTCTAGCATGGAAAAAAAAAATCACAGTCGAAATTAGCATTTACACGTCCTATTCTTATATAGTTTTGCTCTGAAGCTGAATGATATTCGAACGCTCTCTTTTCTAATTATCTTGTCATTATTTTGTTACAGGACGTTCTGCTTGCTAACATTGCTGAAACACAGAAGCAGACAGAGTTGGCTGCAAGGGTTTCCACGTGGAAGCAGCGAGTTGAAAGCGCATTGGAAGAGCAAGTATGATCTGTGAATCTGGTTCATGCATTTCTGCCCATGTATTCATTGAACAAGACTTGTGTTGTGATTTCGTGAACTTTCTTTCTGGAATATCCTCAAACAGGAGGCACGACCGCATTTTGACATTCACTTGTACGGTGAGAGAATTCTGGAAAAAGTATACATGGAAGCAGACAACGAAGGTTGCATTTCCTTCTCAAACTTAGTGAATGGCCTACCCAAGCATGAAATTGCCGGGACATTCTCTGCACTTCTTCAGCTGGTTGTTGCCCATCTCTGTTTTTGTTCTTTGCCAAAATTGTTAGGATATAGATGTGCAATCTAACAATTCTCCAATCATTAGAAAATTTTGTACTTCTTGAATGCTCATACCTCAAATAGTTGCTTCAGGTCAATAATGGGAATGTTGATCTTCAAAAAGCTCCAGCTAATGGGGAGCTCATATTCCATACAGCTGCAAATCCTTTTTACGTCAGACTATGCGATAAGTACAACAGAAGAGAACAAAAGCAGCTCCACACAGCTAGGAAGAGAGTGAAATCCCCTTTTAGAAAAGGATGCCATCAAAGTTGCTCCACTTCGGATGCTAACTCACCTTTGGACTCGGCTGATAAAAATGGCAGGTTCTCTGTTGGGCTCGGTAACGCCAGCATTATCAGGTTAACACCTAACGGGAAAAGGTGACGAAGGTCTGCCCATCATATGGAGCCATTGGATTTGCAGTGACGATGAAAAGCGAAGTGCTTCGCTCTCCCTAATGATGTGACAAAGGGCTGTGTGCGTAACTGAGTGCCAACCCCACGTCAGTTGGTGAGTCCATGTAAATTACCAATCTATGATACTTGTAAATCTCTAATTAAGTACCAATCTAGGTTTTCTTCCTCTTTGTATGAGTAGCCGTCCACAATTTATGATTAGGTCACATTTGTTAGATTAGATTTTTCAATTCGGTGGATCTAAATGTTATTATCATAATCCATCTATGATTTATAAATTTTGATTTATTTGACAGAAATTTAATATATCAAATAATGAATTTCATCCGATCTATAAATAGAATATGTAATTGAATATTCTGATAATTTTTTTAAAACGGTAAATTTTTTTTAACGATTTGCTTTTGATAATGTCACCTCCGAATCTTAGGAAAGATATATCTTTTGTTGCTTGGCATAAATTGTAAGATCGTGATTGCTTTTTATATTTATACTATCGTTTTTTTTACTTATCCTATTCGTTGTAAAATTTTGATAAAATTAAATTTGCATTGTGAATCGTCTTATATTTATTCAATTTTTAAATACATGTCATCCATAATTTCCATCGACATTGTCATGGCTATAGAATCCGAGTTAATCCACTAAAAAATTTTAAACACTTTTTTAATTTATCCAAATGGTTTATATAAATCTATTGAAATTCTGATCTCTTCTGACTCAACTGTTAAAAAGATACCCCTAAAAAAATCATAAGATAAAGCTGACCACTTCAAAAATTAATTGGGCCAAAAATTTAGACATCCTAATTAGTTGGATCAAAAATTTAGACATCCTAATGCTAACCAAAATAAAAAATAAAAAGCATTGTGATGTCTAAAATCTATCTTTTACTTGGCGTGTATCAAAATCCTCCATGGGTCTCAAATTCCTTTGATCGAGGTGATTTAGCATCCACCATGATTCTTAACTATCTTTTGGTCATAAAAGGACGCACCAATGCCATGAAGACAAACGTTCCAAACAGAGGGACTAATTAAAAGGTGTTTGACTATTCGTCACTACCATAACCTGCATCATGAATGTCCCTTTGTATCTTCCATGAGCACCAAGTTTGACATTGATCTCTCATAAATTATTTTAAAAAACATGTAGAAAGCCATGCTTTCTAGCGCCGAACACAACGGTCGTTGCGAAAAGACAGGAAAATAAATCTCCAAATATCCGAGCGTTATTAGTGGGGCTACTTGGTTTAGCACATTTCTATGTTATCACGGTAGGAGCAGATCGTTCAGTGAATTCTTTCATCTTGGAGAGTTTAATGGCCACCTCTACCTGCAACACCAGCAGCGTCCAACTCATTATTGCATAAGCTCCAACAATTGAATTAAGAAAAGGAAAAACTGCAAAAATTTACTCACAAGCGGGGCAAGTGCTTCTTGTGAGTCCCTTCCTGTTTTTGTTGAATCATTCTCGTACTGCTCAATGTAGACTCGGATAGTAGCGCCCACAGAACCAGTCCCTGATAGCCGGTATACCTACAATTCACATCAGATGCAAAAAGATGATATGGTTAACTCATTCCATTGAGAAAGATAAGACACTTTCAATTTCAATTGTGCCATACAACAAAAGGACTTGCACTTCTATTCCAGACGGTTGACGAAATCTAGTAAAATTATAACAGAGAAAACGAGAACATTTTGTGCAAGAAGCTCTTTAAGCCCTGGGGTCAGAATATAAAAGTACTCATACAAGTAACTGATTCACCAATGGAAGTAGGTGTTTTAGCATACCAGACGTGATCCATCAGCAAAGAGGAATCGGATGCCTTGATGTTTTGAGATGGAGCCATCGACAGGATCTTTATATTCAAACTCATCAGCTTGAGCAACATCTGAAACATCTGATCTTATTTCCTTTATTACCCTAAACAAAACCAGAAACACATGCTTAACGAAATTAGGCGCACTTGATTGCTACCTATAGAACCATCCAAAAATAAACTATTGATAGTGAGTACTACTACTCTGATAAACCACATTCCAGATACGTCTGAAAAGGTTCCTTGAAGAACAGAGAAGAACAAATAAGAGAGCAGCAAATTTAAAATAGAGTATGAGGGTTTTACTTCTGAAATACCTTGCAGATAATAGTTTCAGCTAACTTAAAACTGAGTTGCTTTTTTGGGTGATCTGTTAGTTAGAAGTCAGTGTACCTTCTTACGTTAATCAATTACATCAACAGTTCAAAAGTCTCAGTCCATCAATGGTTCAAAAGTTTCAAGCAAATCATCAGCTAAACATTCTACTTCTTACGACTTTAAATTGGACATGAGATATAAATTAGCAAGTGTTCGCTGCATATACTGAGCACAAATTAGATGACAAAAATAGCCCACCAGATGAACTGAAAATAGAAAACTCTTGTTTTCTCATCTCTGAAAATAGAAGAAAACAAAGGTAAGAATACTCCTGACTCTGAAACTTCCAATTAAACTTTCAGAAAGGAAGAAAGAATATATAATTTAGACAATACCAAGATCTTGGCATAGGTTCATGGTAAAATAAAATGTCATTAGGTTTGCATTCAAGAAAACAATAATAGGAAATAGTATGATATCTGAATGCTGCAGAGAAAATAACAAGTAGCATACTTGTTAAGATTAGGAAGTGACGATTGAAGGTTCACCAAATGTGCCATAAGTGCCTTAGCTCCTCCAGCATCAACATTCTTCACCAAAAACCAACATTAAACAAGGGCAACACATCACTGAAAAAGAATTTTGTAAATTTTGATTCTCCATATACCAAGTTTTGCATGAAACAACACGTACCTCATAGTCGTAGCGAGTATAATAGTGACGTCCATAAGTGGCCCAATGCCCATGAACTATATCCTGAACAGTTATCATGTTTTTCCCATCTAGATTGTCCTTGTTTTTAAAAGCAAGAATTGAAAGCCAAGCTAAAACAGCCCAAATCCCATCCTTCTCACGAATATGATCAGAGCCTGCCAGAAAAGGCCATCAAATCCAGTGTTTGTAAACCCCATCCAGACCATGGAGTTATTTTTTTTTTAATAAAAACAAGGGGAAAGCCAGGTAAGAAACAAATAACCATTAGAACCACTTCTATTCAAATCGCATTCAAACCAAAATACCATAGGTTATATTATGATTTATAAGTTTCTTAATCAAGATTTAATATTTACTACTATATGTCAAAAAAGTAACCCTGTTTAGGTCATCATAATATATTTGTATTTTATGATGGTATACTAGAACAAATAGTAAACTTGTTTAGATATTATTTTATTCAACATAAGTTTCCGCATCCTAAAGTAGGTTTATCTTCATTTTAATATTTATATAAAATACATCGTATCAAAAACAAATCCAATTTATAATGTCAGTTTTCAAGCCAACAGGTCTGACTAATTCAACTAATTGAACCCATAGTCATGTTCATCTTACCCCTCCATATCTATGTCGCATGATGACAATCCAAGTTAAACAATTGGATCCATACCCATGTCAAGTACTCATATCCAAATTTGAGTTAACATAGGCATGTAAACTCCAGTTTGAGTTTAATCTCCAGATGGATGCATAATTATGCATTGGAGTGAGAACAAGGTCAATAATTGATATACACGATTACAATATGTTATGTGATAAACTGTGTATCTTCTAGTTTAAAAGCTAGCTAGCAGTTTTTATTACAAGATTAATGGAGGGACAGCCTACAATTTACAATCAAAATGCATCAAGGGAATAAAATGATTTAACAAACCTGTCCCAAAGCTCTCTTCTCCACAAATTGAACACATTCCAGCATCCATCAAGTTGCCAAAAAATTTCCATCCAGTAGGTACCTGAAAAATGCCAGCTTATGTTTTAACTCTTTCAGTGTTAATCAAAAACTTTGATTTTTGTGAAATACCAACCTCAAAAAATCTGAGTTTCAATTTCTTTGCCACTACATCAAGGGCAGCAGATGTTGGCATACTCCTGAAGACCAGATCAGCAAAATTAGCAGTGAAGAGTAAGGACTCTTGAAAAAAGTTGCTAAGTATGTGAAATTGTGTGGATCATATATGTGATCAATACATCACAGAATATTTTGGCCAAAGAGAATTTTGCTGTTGCATTTTAATTCAGTAATATAAACTTAAGCTGAAGGGAAATCTTCACCATAAAAACTCCAGAAACATGAAAATTCAATATTTTTTTACACAACTTCCTCAGCTTGCAGTAATCATACTTTAAGAATTTAAAAAAACAAAACAAAAGAGATACTGCAACTGAATATTGCACATGAAAAGAACTTATTACCTGGCCACCCCTTTCAAACCAGAGGCGAAGTATGGTATAGCATCAACTGCATTGGCAGCAATTATAGCAACAGAGTCTGATGGAGTGACAAAAAACCTAGTGATGCAGGATAATAACTCTAGATCATGCCTATAGTAGGTTTGTCAATCTTATCTATTGAAACTCAAAATACCTTTTACCAAGGATCATGTTTCTATCAGCATCACCATCAGCAGCTGCACCAAATTCAGGTGGTTCATCTTTAGAGCTTGATTTTCCCAATCCCATTCTTTCAACCAATTCTTTTGCATAGGTCAAGTTAGGATCTGGATGACCACCTCCAAAGTCTTCCTATTTAACGATGATTAATGGTTAATGAGATATAAGCGTACAATTGACAATAATCTCCAATTGTAAAGCAAGAGATATCATTAAAGACAAATCAAGAAACCTTAGGCGTGCAATTTAAAAGTGAAGATTCACTTGCACCAAGTTCATCAATGAAAATACGTTTTGCATAAATCCCAGCAACACCATGGAGTGCATCATAGCTGAAAACAATAGATAACCAAAGTAAGAAAATCAGTGCAAAATCAAAGATATTAGCAAAAAAGATGAAGTACATACCAGAATGTGAACTTTGGATTTGCAAGTAGCTTTTGAATAGACTGGAAGTCAAAAATGGACCTGAAGATAATACATGAACATAATATAGGTACAGAAAATAACATATTTCAAATTATTTAAAGATATTCCTATTCTCTATATCTATGTGACAAAACAAGTTAGTTTTTTAAATGAAAATAGTCACTTGTAACTTAGCTAGATAGAGCATCATTCTGTGCACTAAAGCGTCCTTGCTCCACTATGGTATACATTGATCATCATTAAAAATTAATGAAACTAGATTCAAAGCATTGTTACTATATAAAATACCCTAGCATATACATTATCGAACTCACTGTAACAAGACAAAGGCTTACTTCATAAGTTTAACATAGTCAGTGGTGGAGTCAAAGACATCTACATCAAATGGACCTTCAGGTCCAGAGAAGCTGCTTACACTTGTAACAGAAATATCAAGCTGCAAAGTAGTTTACTTGTCATCAAACTTTCATCAATTTTAAAATCAAAGATACCAAAAGAGAACCATATAACTTAGAACATACATCAGGAAGATCTTCTGCAATGAAATATTCCTTTATTGTTGTAGTATTGGCATAGATCTTGTCAGTGATAGCTTCGGGAGCAGGCCCACCATTTTCCATGTTGTATTTTATTCCAAAATCCTAGTAAAACCAAAGTGCAGTTGTGAATTGAACAGATTAAACATCAGCATCAAAAGAAAGATTAACAAAAAGATAGTAAATATATCAATATCAGAAATTGCATGCATCACAAGTTGTCCAATAGTTGGGGATCGCAGGTGCATTACCTTTTTAGTAACCTTTAATATCTGAAGTTTTAACTACATTGAACTTGCTAAAAAAAGATTTTTAAGAATAAAGTGATTCAATACAAGTGAAGAAAACATAAAAGAAAAGAATATACTAGAAAAAATCGAAATCATTTGGAGTTAGTTGAGAAGGAAGGTGATTTAATGGTAGAATGTACATTTGAGGCCTCTTTTAATTAATGAAAAATATGAGGACTAGACATGAATACTTTTAAATGTAAAAAAGAGGACCAGCTAAGACTTTTCATCTTTCAATATTGTATTATGATTTATGATGTCTAGGAAGGCCTCCACCCTAGACTTCTCATCTTTCAATTTTGTACTATTATGATGCCTAGGAAGCCCTGCCTAAAATATTTGGTGAACAAGTCTCAAACTAGTCCAAAAGATAGTGCTTAGAAAGTCCCTAAGTTCAGCTAGTCCAAAAGATAGTATGTAGATTTTTAAAGCTAATGATGGATTGTTCTTTCATTGCAAGCCATAGCAAATTGGGTCTTGATTAACTTTACAAGAAGAAAAAACAAGCCACAGTTCAGGACATACTACATATCCATCCATATCTTACAACAGGAAGAAGAAAAATGTAGCATCACTGTGCATACCCCATTAAGAAAGCAATGTTGCCACTAGTGAACTAAAAGGAAAGATCAAATAGGAGAGCAAATAGAATGTTTACATATGGTGAAAAGGGCATATGCATAGAAATATACCTCATGTGGACCTCCTGGGTTGTGACTTGCAGTCAAGATAAAAGCTCCAGTGGCCTTTGATCCCTGAAGTAAGAGGCAACCAAAAACCAAGGAATTAATGCATTTTTTTATTTTAGCAGGAGCAAAAGCAATGACTCATCTAAAACCACCATAAAATAGAGATGTGATTTATAAACAGTAGAGAGGCACTAACATCTGCACCAACTCTTTCACGTATGACCGCAGAAACTGCTGGGGTTGAGAGCAGACTATCTTTACCAATCCAAACACGTCTAACTCCATTTGCAGCAGCCATCTTAGTAATGATCTGATAGTACATGTAATGGACATTAATTTGATTAGTCTGGAAAATAATTGGATGAAATATGTTTGCAATAGAATGATAAGAATCTTATATACTCATTGTTTCTCCTCCGTTCACTCTGCAGGATTTTCTAAAATTTCTATATTTCCTAAAATACTGATTGGTAAATTTCAAGATCAATGTTTAAAGCAATATGGATTGTCAAAAGCAACTTGAAACAATCAAACAAACTCATCTGCCACCAACTGTAGCTCCAAAACATATCCAATTCTATGCTTCATTATGTGTAAAATCCAATTACATTTTTGAAAATCAATAACAACCATTTTCCATATTGAATAAATACTTGAAGCAGTTTAACAGTAACTAATTGGAATGAGTATAACTTAGTCGAGATGTATAAAACACTATTTTGTTATAAAAAAATCATTACATCAAATTTATAGCACTTAACATAGTATTCTATATAACTCAAATACAGGACCAACCCATCACATATAACTAATGGACCTAAGAACTCTACTTTTTGCTCAAGCAGGAGATGGATACTATTTATGTACAACTAATTACATAGAAAAAGAAAAAAAATCAAACTGAACTAGACATTTGACAACAATGAAGACAAAAACACTACCATAACAGTAGTTGAGAAGCTTGATGACAGTGCTCTGGGTTAAAGGTTGCATTGAACTTTCAGGAGAGAAATCTTCAAAAGATGAAATTGGTGGAAATCTTGATATAGTTTCCTTCCTTGAAGATCCCCTATGAAATTATATTTCTAGGTTTGCAAGGTTGTGATGAAACTTATGAGAAGTTGCAAAATCAAATCGATTGATTATGGTTCCAACATCTACACCTGAGAAAAGGGGTTAATATTAGGAGGGAGAGTAAGGTTCCAGAGTTAATATTAGGAGGGAGACAAAGGCTCTATTTGTTTCACGAAAAATATTTTTCAAGTTTTCCAATGTGTGCAATGAAAAATTATGGTAAATGGAAAAATAAAATTTGGCCACTGAAATGTTTCTTTTAATGATAGGCATTCTTTAAGGAAAATGAATGCCCTCAGAAAAAAATGGAAATCAATAAATTTGTTTTACAAATAAACTCCTTGTTCTTCAATTTTTCATCTAGTTTATGTAGTCTGATTGATTTGAGAAGGCTGATTCAGCCTGGCAAGCCAAAAAACATGGGCAGTTCAATAAGTCCGAGCAGGCCAGAAAACCCGATTGGGCTAGGCAGTTTGAGCAGCTTGATTGAGCTGAGTGGTTGGGCAATCTGAGTAGGATAGAAAAGTGGGTGGAAAAAAAGGGCTAGTTGATTCAAGGGAGGGGTGCAGCAGGGCAATCAAGTCAGATTGGTCAATTTGATCGATCCAGCAGGTCAGGTTGATCGAGTCAACAGATAGTCGATTGAGTCAGTTGATTTGGATAGTTGATCAATTTGGGTGGGTCAGTTAGTTTAGGTGAGTCGGCCGGTCTGAATGATCTCAGTGGGCCCTGACATGTTGCTAAGTTTGACTGTGTTGGTTGAGCCAAACTGCTAACAAAATCTATCAAAAATTTCGACTCATATCGAGATTTCGGTCCGCGATCGGAACGATACAGTTTCAATATCGTATTGTGTTGTACCGATACATTTTGATAATTTTTAAATATAAAATATATAAATTAAAAATGAAAATTTTAACTTAAATATAAATCTTAAAAATAAACAAAATGGTTACAGAAAGAAAAACATATCAAAAAATTAATTATAATAGTAAAATTAATTTTGATTAAATAAGATTAAAAAATAAAATAAAATTTAATAATAATAAAATTATTATTCATAATAAATGAATTGATAAAATAAATTTTAAAATAATTTATGAAATATTTTTAGATTAATAGGATAATTTTATTAAATTTTAATTGATTTTATTTATTTTATCCGAACTATAGTTTGAGGAGTTGATTAAAATTATTAATAGTCTATAGTTCGCCTATAACCACCGTAGCCTTGCAAAGGGTCGTGGCGGCCCTCTGCAAACCGGTCGAGGATGCGGCGGCCCTGCACGAGGCTTTCGCGGCCACTGCAGCCCCACGTGAGGCCCTCACGGCTACTGCAGCCTCGCACGAGGTCACCAGTGCCACCTGTACCAGTGTCAGCAGCGAGCAAAATAATAAATTTCGCCCGTATTGCCTAACACAGGTCAAGATTTTAAACATTGACTACAATTGTGTCATTTACAAATAACAACTTTAATAACTCCAATTTTCCTAATTGAAACAATCCGTCAGAATTAAATATCAAAAGATATGAAATCCATACTATAAAAGTTGATAAGTTGTTCAATTTAAAAATTCATTTAGCAACTACAAAACATATATCAAAGTACAGAGTAAAAATTTATGAAACATGTTATGCACAAGAAAATGTAATTATGTACAAAAGAGCACCTGGACAGCATCCTTTGAGAAATAACGGCCATCCCCTGAAACAACAATAGTAGCCCCTGCACCAACATAGAATGTTAAACTATAATACAGAGAGGACTATTCACTATATAACTTTCAAGTTTAAGTAACTATTGATCAAAATCAATGACTAAATGGAACATCCAAAAAAATGAGATTGGAATTGAGTCCACAAAAACACTTGAAAGCTTTTCTTTAGTGTCTTGTGAGCATAATTTCAATTTCATTTTGGAGAAAGGTGGAGAAACCATCAGTCTTTATTATATTAGGCAGACAAAACCTACTATTAGGCAAAATAATAATAATAATAATAAAAGTAAATAAAAAATAATATAAACAAGAAAAGGAAGAAAAAACAAAAGAAGAGTACTCCTACTGATGCTTAAGGGTTATATACAAGGGTATCAACAAGTAACCCAATTCAATCCAATTGAACTGGGTTATACATTTTAAACATGAAGCCCGACTTGGATGGACTTGGCTCAAGGATCTCAAAAAGTCTTTAAAAAGTCTTGTTGAATCAGTCTCATGTTTGGGGTATACCAAATAGATAAAAACACTCAAGTTAGATTCATATTTTCGAGGAATCAGGTTCTTTTTCCATAACTAAACATGTATTTATCCATTTCATAACATAAGTTATGTTGGTTAATGGCTCTTCAGGTTTAATTAAACATTCAAAACCTGACCAGCAACAAAAATTCAAACTCAAGAACAATGATGCATCCAAGACTGTATTTGAGGAACTTTTTGAAAACCTCAGGTCAATTAAAGCAATAGTCATTAATGTAATATCAGTGCATACGTGGTAGATTAACTTGGAAATAATGTAAGTACTTC
>JBAMHZ010000048.1:3621692-3640425 GCA_037177395.1 Alpinia galanga | reverse complement strand
GCGTCGGAGTGGTGTCGCCGGAGCTCCTCCGGCGTCCCCTGTAACGCAGCTTCTTGTTCCATTTCAGGTGCTCTTTTACCCGGCTCAAGCTTTCCTCGTGTGGATCAGTTCCCTCCTCTCTTTTTTAATTTTCAGCCAACAACAGAATCTAAGCACAATCTATCAGGAATTTGTACTTTAGATGATCTTTTAGCCTTGTGATTCAAATACTTCACTGAACAAATCAGGAAAAAGTTGCAGGTAAAATCTGAAGCACAAAGAGCTGTAATTATAATCTAATTTATGTTTCTGAATAAATAATCTATAAGATGTTTGCAGAAAAGGCCGAGGAAGAGAGGTCTGTGTCTGTCAGAGAATCCCTCGCACAGTTGATGGTGCATGGCTCCATGTGGAGACCAATGTCGCATGAATTGCTGCTCTCCACGTTTGATGTAACCACTCCCATCTCACTCCCCCCCCACATGGTTGATTCCATTTGTTCTGCGCATTTCTACTACGACTGTCGTCTGCTTCTTCGCCCTTCCTCACTCACCGTTCACCGCAGCTGGATTAAGTAGAGAGATTACGCAGAGAGAGAGAGAGATGATTCAAATTCAATGCATTCATTGCAGTTGCAGGGAGGGACAGAGGAGAAGGCCCACCAAATAGGACTGTTCTTTACGCCATTCCTCTCTCTTTCTCTCGCTTGCATCGAGGTTCCACCACGTACGGAGAAAGCAAAGCGCCGGGGAGAGAGAGGGCGGTCGCCATTGTTGCGGAGATGGGTTGGAGCAGGGGAGCTTTGTCCCTGTGGCTGCCTCCCCTGCTTACCTGGGTGGCATTCGCGGCTCTGCTCCCCGGGGTGCTGTCGCAGGTGAGCTTCTTGAAGGCTCCGCCGGCGTTCTCCCCGTCTCGTGAGGCTGCATTTCAGTTCGAGGCGAGGAAGGGGAGTGATGGTGGTGAATCATGCGGTTCCAACTGCAGTTTTGTCTGCAAGGTATTGACTAGCTCTTTCTTCTTCTTCTTCTTCTTCTTCTTTTTAAGAACTATTTTAGAGCTCAATTTATTTATGAACTGCAAAGTATCAATTTAACTCCATATGTCTGTAAATTAATTGTTTCTTTTATAATTTTTGTGCTGAATTTTTGATTATTTGTTTGTTTAAAAACATCTTGAGCTACTTGTATCAGCAAATGAAGGGTGAACTACAGTCTTAACAACAAATTGTTGAAATGTTGACAATGTGCAATAGCTTTTTTGTTATTCTTTTGGAGAACAACTTAAGGAAATTCTTGCTAGTTGGTACATTGAAATTGCCTGTCGCAAGGGTTGTCATGCTTTTCTCAATTAGGCAGACACAATATCATCGCATTCGCTATATCTCTTTGCTCCTAGTCCTTAGATGCTGGGTTTGATCAGGCGTTTGTCTCTACTTCAAAGTAGACACTTAAAGGTTTGTCTAAAGAAAACATGGTTTGGGGGATAGGAACGTTTCAGAATTATTAACTGCAAACTATTGTTTGTTTGTTTTTTTTTTGGTGTCAATTTTGTGATAAAAAAAATTTCTTGAATTGATCAGCACTTGGATAGTTATGCACTTCTTGGTAGATAGTTATGCATGCTTCTAGATGTAATTATACATCATCAATGATGTTAGAGAAATTAATTGTACATATTGCTCTTTCTAGTCTACAAACATGAGTTCAATTTTATGATTAGAATTGTGCTAAAATCAAAATCATGTCCTTTTGATAAATAATCCATTCAACTCCAAAGCAAAGTTGTATGCAAATGAATGTGGAGAAAAGCTTTAAAACTATAACTGTTAAGATAAGTAGAAGAAAAACTAAATATATGAAATGTAGTTTCAATAATGAGGAAAAATTGATAGGATAGTTAAGATGGATAGACATAAAATCGTTGTAGGTATGGGTTTAGGTATCTTGCATATTAATTAAGAAAAAAAAGGTAGGCACAATAACCATACCTTTCCACTATGCCGCTTGATACAATACTAGATTTGAAACCATGGGTGAGACGAATAAAACTTGGTGGTGGTGATGATGATATTTGATTAATCATAGCGTCCAACAAGTTTTAGTAAAAATCCTCAAAAAATTTCTTGCTGATTTAGAGAAGTAGGGGCATCAGTTTGATTTCAGCCCATAAAAAATTGACTTAATTCTTGGGTTGTAATTCTCCTTTTCGTCAAAATCCTGACAAATTTTATAACTGCAATATATTTTTGTTGCATGAATGCTCAATAGAAATTCTAAAGTATCCAGTAGCTTGCTTTCCAAGATAACACAAGCACATTACCTTTTTATCAGACATTTCTGCAGTGGATACCATAATAGTGAATTTCACATTTTCATACCTTAAGACCATGACATGGTTACACTAAATATATTTTTTTTGTATGAACACAAATACAACTCATTGAAGTATGACAAACAGTCTTTAAAAGAATTTACATATTCCATTGATACTTGTTTCTTTATCTGATTGTTTGAACAGTTGGATAACTACACTTCATCTTCCTGTGAGTCGAAAAAAGTTTCATACTCAGGCCTGCTTGATGGAAATCATATGTTTGAGGTCTGCGTCAGTGGTTCTCGAAGAGTTCGCTGTGCTAGCTATTCCTGGACTGTTGGTTAAGAAACTTCCCTTGTTTTCTTTGTTGTTTTGTTGCAAACATTTTGCTAATTTTAACATGGTTTGATTTTGTTGTTTCTATGTTATCTTTGTTAACTATAATCAGTCCCTTTCACTTATGATTTGAGATCTTAGAATGACATTTGTTACTAGCATCGCTGATTTTATATAATAGTTGTCAATATAAAGTTCTAGTTTTCCTTGATATTGCCTAAGAGTATTATGGATAAACCAAAACTTGTTAGCTTTTGGCATGTGGGTTACTAATCCATCACATTATGAAAAAATGCCTCAAAAAGATAAAAATATGGATTGGGTTATTAACTCTAATGACTTAACAAGGTACTACAGAAAATTATGTACTTGACAACCATTCACAGGGTTGTATCTTCAACTTAATTAAGCTCTAGAAATATTTGTGATGAATTTTATGCTCGACCATGTTCTGCTTTTGAAACCAAATGCCTTGTTAATCCTAACTTTGTTGTCCTTTCATTGCAGATACAATTTCCCCTACAGCACACATTTCGGCTGCATCATCTTTCACAAATGCTCTAAATATGTCCATTAATGTTTCTTTCAGTGAACCATGCACCGGTGGAGGTGGATTTAGATGCACCCCTAGCTATTGCAGTGTGAGTATGCAGAAAACTTTATTTTTTTGCTTGCCTGCCAGAATACTTCTCCCTTTTATATCCATTATAGGTGGTTTGTGTTCTCACACATGGTTGAGAATCCTTTCCATTTTCTCCTGTTTATTCAGAGTGTTTGTTTCACCAAACATCTTATCTGACCTACATGTTTATATCTTCATTTCTTTGTTTTCCTCCCTTGTTTCTCATTTCTTAAATAAGACTTTCTACTTTGCTATAGCTTCTTGTTTATGGAGCTGGATATGTGATACCATCTACCCTTAACGTTATTCTCCCTGAACTAGAATATGCCCTTGTGGTGGGTGTATCAGCTGATGTTCAGTATGGTCGCTTGGTACTAGTAATGGATAGGGGCTTTTGCAAGGATGTTGCAGGGAACACTTTCAAACGAACACCAAATTCAAGTTTCATTGTTCATTTTGGTATGTTACCTACTTCATCTGATTGTGCTTTCATTCTTAGGGCATTTTATTAAAAAACACGTATAAGGATCCACATAAGACAACAATATAGAAGGTATCATTTATTATATGTATGTTACATGCATATACTTGAACATGCACTAAACAAGTGTTTAAAAATAACACATATAAATTGTCATTCCCCAAGTCTTGCCTTATTAAACTTATTTAACCATTTCGCAATCACAAGAATTGATTTTAAATGTAGGAATAAATATATTTAATAAACCTTGCTATTTGAGAAGGGACTAGGATAAGTGTAGCTGAGGCTTTTACTCAGTTTGGTTTGTCCACATGGACTGCATATGCACCATCTAGACTGCTTGGTTTTGCATATTGAAGCCAATCACATTAGAGGACTGCATATACTATATGGAATGCGGTCTCCTGCTGCAAAACACGTCGGTGATGGCTTTTTAAATCCATGCGTTTTTAAAAATCACGGCAGTAACCATTCTCTTTGATAGTGTTTATTACATCTTTCATTTTTTTTTAAATTATTTTTAAATTTACAGATAGAAGGAGTGTGCTCTTGAGCTTGGAAACTCACATTCCAAAGAAGATACTTCAACTTAATGGCGAGATTAGAATAGCAGAGGCTACAAACATTGCAAAGGACTTGAAAATTTATGTATCTTTCTCAGAACCAGTTCTTAATTCATCGGAAGAACTTCTAGGTCTTCTTCATACAAGTAATGGTTTACTTGTTCCTACAAATAGGAGCACACGTGGAAATCGCCGCTTTGGCTACATAGTAAGGAATTTTGAACACACACCA
The DNA here is from genome assembly GCA_037177395.1 of Alpinia galanga. Classification (NCBI taxonomy): domain Eukaryota; kingdom Viridiplantae; phylum Streptophyta; class Magnoliopsida; order Zingiberales; family Zingiberaceae; genus Alpinia; species Alpinia galanga. The sequence continues at coordinate 3,635,899 of JBAMHZ010000048.1, read as the reverse complement.
TTCCTTTTGTTATCATGTACAATGTACCTGGTGTTTTTTTCTCTCAAATTAAATTCAAATGTTTGTTTCTTCTAGGCACAAAATATCCCAAGTATGGCTGTTGTTACTGTATTTTGTGATACAAGCAAAATAATCAGCAGGCAAGGGACTCCAGTTTCTCCATCAGATCCAATCAGTTTCCTTTATGGTATTCTCTCTTCTCGAAGGAGCATTAATAAACCAAATCCTTCAGCTAAGACAATCCACCATGGATAACATATAAGCAAGATTCCTAGGAGGTTAAAATTTAGGTCAATAGGTTTACAAGAACCAGGGTGACAACCCTAAATTTGTCAGCAACTTAAATATAGTTCAAGCATCTTCAAGTCGATGTTACAGAGATGTTTTGATCGGTGATATTTCAATCCTAAATTACAGTTCGCATGACTTAATATTCCTAATTAATTATAGGATTATTTTCATCAAATACATCCTAATGATGTTTTTGGAAATTTCAGATTCACCTTTCTACCAATGGATGCCTTGATTATGTATATGTTCTCTGTACTAACCCAATACTAGATGTTGGTCAATGAATTTAGCAATTTGAAGTTCTCTATTTAATTTTCGTAGAATCAATGAGAATGTACAATGCTAAATCAGGTTAATTGATTTTCATGAAATGAATATATTTTTGGTCTTCCATCGTTAATCCTTGGAAAAAGATGAGAAGATCAGCAAACAAAGGCAAAACCACAGACACCTTATCTGCAAAATTCATCTTATGACCTGCTTGGTCCACTTAGTCTTCCATTTCCATACATAAGTTCAACTGAATAAGCACCTAACTTTAAACTGCTTAATTCCTTATCGAACTAAAATCCTCTTTGCAATAGAAGTTTCAAACAATCTCGAGTTATTATCATTTCTCAATGATTTTCTAAAAGTTTGTCGTCAAAAAATTTGAAAATTTATTACATATTGACTTCATTTTTATAATACATTTATTTTTGAACCTTAAAAAAAAGATGATCAAAGGCCTTCTGTGAAGTTGAGCACAACTTCCCACACGAGGAATAGACAACATAAAATACCAGTGCTGATAAGGTTCGTGAAGGCTGTCTTTGAGTTCAACTCATCATCTGTAATGATTTCTGGAGGACGTAAGCTGAGGTAATTTTCAATTCTAGTGAGTTCATGTAGTTTTCTAACCTATCATGCTATGCTTTAAACGATACAATTGTTTGTGGACTTAACTACTGACGAATTTCCTTTGTCATGTGTTTAGCTTCCATGAAATAACAAAGAGCATGTACATAATTGAAATACATCCTGAGGATAGCATTGTGTCTGTGAAAGTTCCAGAGAACACAACTGTAGATATTGCTGGAAACAAGAACCTGCAGTCTAACATTCTACAAGTGAAACATTGTAAGTCTTGTTTTCATCTATCTAAACATCTTTTATTCTATCGATTTGAAATGCATATGACTTCACTTATGATGCCTCCTTCCTGAACTGCAATAGATGATAGGTTAATCTATCATTCTTTGGTTGTTAACCAAAATCTTGTAATTAATAGTAAATAAATCTCCTACCAAGTACCTGCATATTAGAGATGACAAATATTCGACGCAATCTGTTAGCAATTAGATAAACAAAACATGACACAAAAAGTTCATCGCAAAATCATATGACTCAAATACTCAACAAGAATGTGATGTGACAAAGTTGAAACAAATAGGATTTTTTACAGAAACAATTAACCTCTTAGGAACTCAACTACTTTTACATCATATAGTTTCTCTTAAGAATATTAACTAATTTTACATCATTAAAGAAACATATTTTATAACAGCTTGTATCATTCAATATTCATTACTTGTATCAAATGACATGACATTATTAGGGACGTGAACCATACCACCGTAGAATGGTACTGTTATGGCATATTAACTTGATCCAACCTAATGTAGTGAGAAATTTTTTTGTGCATAATATGTCATTTATTTATTTTTCAAACTTTTTTTGTTTCTGTCCAGCATGGCTCAATCAAAATCACATATCTGTAAAAAATATATAAGGTTAATATTTGTAAGTTACTAGGTTCATTGAAGCTCCAATAAGTTTGGCCTCCCCTACTTCTTGAAGTTTTACTAGCTACAAGAAAAGAATTCTTAGCAATGTCGTGGTTTATGTACCTTTGTGATATCATACTTCAATTCTTACCTTGTTGGATATTTAACTATGAATGTGAGCGCATGATATTTTCTAAAGTAAATTTCTTTACGTGTCAGATTCTATGCCCACAATATCATCATTGGTTTCTATAGTTGCTACAGTTGCAGTAGCAATGACATCAATATTTGCATCACTACTTACGGTATCTACTTCAAGTCTGATATCTTCTGGGGCAATTTCTAGACAGAAATCATATCTTGTTCCTGAACCCTCAAGAAATCTTATGGTACAGTATTGAAAACCACTGAAACTACAAATTTACATGCCTTCAATTTCTTTTCTTTGATATAATATGAAGCACTAAGTTACATACACTACAATCATTGATTTTCTAAGTCTTTTTACACCTATATTAGTACCTGTTTTATTGCCTTAAAGCTCTAATGAACAAATAGGTTTTTTTATGAAGTGAATTGATCAGTCCATTCTGTTACCTCGGAGAGAAATTAGCAGGTATACAATATTATTCTTACATTTCTTGATAAGTTTCGGAAGCACTCTCTTGCTTATGGAACTCACTTTTGACAAACATAATAAAAAGAGGTAATTGCAATTGGAGTGTGAGAAATAGGCTATCTTCATAATAGACTTGTGAGTCAAATATGATATTCCATTTGCTACTTTATCGTTCTTTTGTACGGGAGCTGTACTAGTCTGTTTCTTCTCAGTGCTTATAAACATTTTTTGTTCATTAATTGCCCAGTAGACAATCTGTCTTCAGTTTTGCAAAAGAAGAAATATATACATGTACTGTTTATCGACATTATACAGGATGATGATTGTCTATATTTCACTTTCTACAGAGAATTTTGTACCATATCCAGGTCTTTGCCTTATCAAGATGGCTGGTAATAGGCATGCCCATAGAGTATTATGAATTTTCTATGGGCATAGAGTGGAGTATACCATACATGTGTCTTCCATGGGAAACAGGCTCCAATTCACTTTTTGAAGACTTGACATTTGCACCTGGAACTTATTCCGGAGTATGGGAAAGAAGGATGTTGGAAACTTTTAGATTCTCATCAATGTCACCTCTGATACCAGAGATGGACCCTTTGACATCAGGGAAGCCGCTTACCGCTGGTGAATATTTCTCATTTCTTGAGGTCAGATTTTTATTTTTGGAATATAGCAACCATTGTATTCTCAGAGGATTGATTCTCACTTGCAATATACAGAATCAAAACATGAAACCTGAAGCTGAATTCATTAAGATTTCACGAAACTCAGATAGGTAGGTCAACCGTGAGAAATGCCATGTTTCCTAACAGAATCCTCCGTTCTCAGTGATTATTAGAAGTCATATGAACACATCTTCAATCAATTCAGATGTATATATCTTCCTAACCATGTTTTGTTTCAATAGATGGGAGTACTTTGCTAGAAACATGTTCTGGTTAGCTGTTCTAGGTGGCGGGTTGATCTTGCTCCATGTCACAATTCTTGGCATTTTAAAGTTGAAGAGGAAGAACTCGGAAAAACAAAACGAGTTTGGAGTCCTTGTGTTCCCGAGATTTGAAATATCCTTGACATTGCTTGCATTGCCATGTATATGTCAGGCGTCTGCTTCAATAATCAGAGGTAACTCCAAACTGGATCGATATTAAGAAATATCTTCTTCAGTAGACATGCTTTCGATAATTACCAGTTTGATTGGACTTTATTTTAGCATGTTTAGCAATGTTCCACTGTTGGATTTTTAATTAGTTGATTGAAAAATTTAAATCTGATCCCGCCTATTTCCTCTAAAAACCCCACCTTCGATCCTTACCCATGTCAGAAACATGGTAACTTTGAAACATAAAAGATCTCTTGGATGGCTACCCAAAGATTTGTTTGGTTATTCCATCATTACCCAAAGATCATGAGACTCCTTTATATCGATCACTCTCTTCCATTGCATTGCGCAACAAGATAACAAGTTCCAAAGAATGCACCGTACACATTTGATTTTCCTCGAATGTCTCTTCTTGGTCCTTTTGAACTCAAAGGCAATTAGTGAGTGCATTTACTTCTATTCTGAGTTGTGCTGGTAGGAGAATTTGGTCGTTGTATCTCTAAGAGTTGTTTCTGGAACCTTGCACAACAAGGATGAATCAAACTCTTCAACAACTTATTATTTGACTTTCTTCTGTTCATTGAAACAGGGAGAACAATGGCAAGCCTAGTTGTCGGAGTAATACTCCTGGGCATCTCCATGTGTATCCTTGTCTCTCTGATTTTGTTCCTGGCACTCGGCATCGCAATAGGCAAGCTTCTCCAGTACAAAGAAGTCCATCAAGAGGGACAGGAGTTCCATTGGTACCAAGAGCTCATCCGTGTAACCCTGGGTCCTGGGAAACGAGGTCAATGGTCATGGAAGAATCAACAAGACTCGGTTAATCAAACAAAATTTGGTCCATTGTTTGAGGATCTCCGAGGGCCACCAAAGTACATGCTAACACAAATTTCAGGCAGGGGGGATGAAGCTAAACGCGATGACCAAATCATTGTGTCTGAAGATGAAAATGAAGATGCAGAAGCCCCCTTTATACAAAAGCTAATTGGCATCCTCAGAATTTACTACATGGTTGTGGAATTGGTTAAACGCGTCTCTCTCGGTATTCTAGCTGGTGCATACTCTTCAAGTAGGCCTTCAAGGTTACCCACTTTGATCATTTTGTCCATCACCTCTTTCCAGCTCCTTTTTCTAGTCTTGAAGAAACCATTCATCAAAAGGACAGTGCAGTTTACAGAGATCATCTCAGTTGCTAGTGAAGTTGGTTTGTTTGCGGCTTGTCTAGTGCTACTGGAGAAGGAACTTTCCGATGTCAATGAGAAGAGAATAGGACTGTTTATGCTGTCTATGTTTATAATCATGCTTACTCCACAACTGATCAACGAATGGCATGCATTATATCGACAAGTTGTTCGACTGAGGCAAACTGGGGGAACATTCTCTTCAGGGCTAAAGAGAGCTATTGGTGGAATTCTTCTACTTGTTCTACCTCCAAGCTTGACAACAGAACTGACCGAGCAACTAGCATCCAGCCAAGAGGAAGGCGACAGTGGAAGTACAATTTCTCCAAGAGGCCGACTCCAAAGGGCTTTGGCTACAGGCGAAAGATCCTGGCCGATTCAACTGAGAGAGCTTGCTAGAGCAAGCTTCAGTAGAGAAGAAGCAGGACCACCAAATGATCCTTCAAGTAGCACATACCAAGTGACTCGATTTTGGACTGGAAAAAGAAGTGGAAGCTCTTCCGGGACATCCTCATCTGACTTCAAGATGAACGCAGATATCAAGTCAAAGTCGAAAGGGCTGTACAAAGATTTGGAGGCAATTTTCTCACCCAAGTGATTCATTCGTCTGTAGATTGATTCATTGGTATCATCCATTATTGGCATGAGATTCAACCATGATATTTGAAGTGGGTTCAGAGCTCAAAGAAGTGATATTTGTTTATCTCACAAACCTTCAAAAGCTAAACACATCGCGCCCCAGAAGATTTACTGGTCATGACAATTGTAACTTTTAGGATCTTGTTGCCACTTCTTGCACATGTAAATGAAATGTGTTTTTTTTTTAATTAGAGATCTTAGAGACCACTCATCATTTCATTGTAATGATTGTTAGTCTTAAACATCCTAATTTTCTTTATGTTGTTTGTGCTCTACAAGAGTACTCCATCAGCATTGCTAGCAAGGAAAGATCTTGTGGAGTGTCAAATTTAGCAAGTTCTCACAAAAAATTATTTGGTTGTTTATTTATTCATTCTATTTGTTAAATTTTTTTATAATTCAAGTGTCTAATTGGTAAATATGAAACACAATTTATATATAGAATATGAATTTTGATATTTTTTATATGTTCTTATTTTATCATTGTACTAGTGAAACTAGTTGTTTTCGTTTATAATTTCAAACAAGGAGGAGAAGAAATTATATATTATTTTGTATTACTTTCATGTAAATACTTGGATGAAGATGATAAATGAATAATCTCACGTTATTGGATTGATAAATAAAGAATGATATTAATTTAAATTTGACAGAGAAAGAGTATATTGTAAAATGACTTGAATATTTAAAGAATATTACTAAAAAATAAAATAATTTTTATTAGGATATTTAAAAAATTCTGCCAAATATCTGTAATAGATACAGAAGACAAATAGTAATATTAGCTCAAATTTATCTATGGTTCGGGTTTTGACATTTCGGATGAACCGATAGGAACTTCAAACCCGGTCGATCCGATCCGATCCGATTCAAATTCACTTCGTAGGACATCACCGTCGAAGCGGCGGCCGCAGCGTCCTCGGCCATTTCCGGTCCTCCCGCCGCCGATCGCAAGGCGAAGCAAGTCATGCGAGTCGACTCCCTTCCAAAGGCTTCGCCGGGGGCCGTATCTTACACTTCCCGACGCCAAGGCCTTCTTGTACGGCAGATCGTCGCCGTCTTGCTCCAGCGTCGGCCACTCCCTCCCCCGTCACCTCGCTTCAGCGGTTGGACCTCTGACGCCGTCCGCGATGTCCTCTTTTCCATTCCCACCTACTTCTTCCTATCCCCTCGCTCCGTCGGCCGGCAGCGTGCCTCTGGCCGTCACCGCTCCCCGCTCCGACAGCGCTGCCTCCGCCGCGAATCTTCCTCTTCCGCCAGCTCCTGTGGACCCACCAAACATCGTGACCCGGAATCCGTTGGCCTCGGCGTCGCTGCTGGTCTCGAGTTCTATTCCTGGGTGGAATCGCGCTGCGGCTTCTCCCACGACGAGCTGACCTGCCGCGACATGTCCCGCGTCCTTGCCCGCGCCAACCGTCTCCCCCTACTCTGGCGCTTCCTTCGCGCCAAGGAGAATCTTGTCAGCACCGCCACCGTCACCGAGGTCATCAAGCTACTGGGCGAGGAGGGCCTCGCCAAGGAGGCTCTCGCCGCGTTCTACCGCATGAAGCAGCTGCATTGCAAGCCCGACGCCCAGTCATACAACACGATCATCTCGGCACTATGCCGCGTTGGCCTCTTCAAAAAGGCGAGATTTTTACTGGACCAGATGGAGTTGCCGGGCGCGCGATGCCGCCCTGACACCTTCACCTACACCATACTGATCAGCTCATACTGCAAGCGCAGCTTGCAGACCGGCTGCCGCAAGGCCATCAGGAGGAGGATTTGGGAAGCGAATCACATGTTCCGGAGGATGTTGTTCAATGGATTCGTTCCAGATGTAGTGACCTACAACTGCTTGATAGATGGTCTCTGCAAGACGTACAGGATTGAGCGTGCACACGAACTGCTTGATGATATGCTCGTGAAGGGCTGTTCTCCCAATCGAGTCACATACAATTCTTTCATTCGGTACTACAGCGTTGTTAACCAGATTGACAAGGCTGTGGAGATGATGAGAGCCATGGTGTCACGGAACCACGGGGTTCCCTCCTCAAGTTCATATACGCCTATCATTCACGCATTATGTGAGACGGGAAGAGTGAGGGAAGCAAGGGATCTCTTGGTTGAGATGGTGTCCAGTGGATCTATCCCTCGAGAGTTCACATATAAGTTGGTTTGTGATGGTTTGACTCATGCAGGGGAGCAAGGTCTGGAGGATGAGCTTCATAGAAGGATTGAAGATGGAATGCGTGCTAGATTTATGCAGGTCAGGTTTCTGAAGCCTGTGATGGGTGACAAAAGCATTTTTGCTCTAGAACAAGAGTAAGATATATTCTGTTTGAGGTTGTTTTCCTAAAATTATTTTTACCAATAAGATAAAATTATAATTTTATATTGCACCTAGATACTATATATCTTTTCTAGCAATGTTCATGTCTTTGAAGCACACTATTTCAGAACTTATGACTCATCTTAGAAATCAATTCCAGTTGATGAAGCCTTTCATGAAGTCCCACAGAAACTCAGAATTTATTCAGTGCAACCTTTGTGGAACAAATGACAAATTCAGTATAAGTTCTCATTTTATATCTAGGCAAAAAAAGGAGCATCCTTCTTATACTTTACAATATCAAGGTGCAAAGTGCTACCACAAAAACATTTGGCAACCCTTTTCTTCCATTTCCAATACTTAACATTATTTGCTTCAAATTTTTTTGTGAACATGGCTTTTGGAGTTGACACAGGACCTGTCGAGGTGTTTTGCGTTGAAACAGAGGTTGATCGATTGATCGGTATGTTTAGTCTTTTGGCATCTTTTGTTGGCAAATCAACTTCTGTTGACAATGAAACAAAATTGCATCAGTAATAGCAGTATCAGTTTCTTCAACTTTGATTGCATTCAACATCAGAAAACAATGCCGTAATTTCTGAACAGGAGAAGTAATATCAGAAAAATTGAAACTACAAGTTCACAAGGCCTTGTTTAATCTCGTATTGAATTGTTGCATCTTTTGATTGCCTTCATGTAATCTACTTGAATGTTCCTTTAGCACCAATTGCCTTTGCAAAAGATGATAAATTCTTAAACACCATTGAGATTTGCATTGACTGGTTGATTTACAATCAATCGGATTCAAGGCAAACACAATAGAGAAAAGAATAGTTATAGAATATAAATTTAAATAAACCTAGTGAATATAAACATGGATAGAAAATAAATAAATAAATTCTAATTACTCTTCACTTAAAAAAAAACAGAAAAGAAATCTTCTCATCAACAACTAATAAACACTCTTGCAGTGATCCAAACACAGTGTTTCTTCCATGCATTCCACCTACCAAATAACCAATGAAAGAAAAAGTTGTTTAATCCTCATCCAATTCTAGGGATCTTTAAAGCCACTTAAAGCCTCAAATAAATCTAATAAGCCACCATTTACACATTGCCTTTTTATATATATGTAAAAAATTAGAAAAGCTTTCCTCTTCATGAATGCTTTCATCACCTTCTTATCAATTCCACCAATCTAAGATCTTAGACACTTGATATTTAGATTAGTGATGCAAAAGTCAATTGCATTACAGAGGATTTCATCATCCAAGGACCTAATTCCTCGTGCATTTAGTTGGTGACATATTACATGTTTTGCAATACACCTAACTATTTAGTCTGCCACTGCAAAGCTTTGCATGGGTTTAGATAACAAGAAGAAAGCAACACAAATTAATCAAGTAGAAAGAATACTTATCTCTTGGACATCTGAAAAACTAATGAATCTGAACAACTCCAAGTAGCTGTGCTAATTCGCATTGCCATTCGAGGATATCCTTCGTCTTCATCTCGAGCAATCGAGTAACCCCAAGTGTGGATAGGCATCTAGATTGCAAGTGGCTGCCCATCTAAATTCATTAAGCAAAAAGCACAGTATGGACATCAGCAAAAGTGATATTATGAATTCATTTTATGTGCATTAGCATGAGAAACCTAATTAGGAGACTTCTTTTCTTAATTAGGTGCCATCAATTGACATGCCCATTATTGTTTAATCTTTCACTCTCTTTCAAACAAACATGAAGACTCAACTTCTTTCATCATGGACTTAACTATTCACATAGTTCAGTTCATGTAAATCAAATGTTGCTAGTGAATTGTGACACCATCTCAGTTGTTCATGAGTAAGCATAGATTAAACATAATTGCCTGTTTGGATTATAAAATTGAACTTTTTTATTTTTAGTTTTTGTCAATGAATGGTTAACCAAATTAACTAATATTCCTTTAACTTAAATCTTTTCCCTTATAAGGTTTCTAATACTTGTGATCTTTGGCCAAATTCTCCTTCATTGGTATTGGTATAACTTCTATGTCGAGCATGACTCGGCCCATGCTGAGCATGACTCAAACTGGACCGAGTCGGACTAGATTACGGGTGGCGGTGTGATCCGATTGTCATCTCTAAGGCTCTGTTTGGATGGGGTGAGGATATTGTAAGTAATGGAAAGGAAAAATTTACACTCTAAATTAGGGTGTAAAAAAAATTTACTTTTTTTAGTAAAAATGGTAAAATTTACCCTCCTTTTTCCTCCCCTTCCCCTTTGCTCACCTCTTTCTAAACAAAGATTATCTTTTTTCCTTTCTTATTTATCCTTCCCTTTTTATTACTTACACTCTCCTTATTTCCTCCTAAACAGAGCGTACCATGGGTGACAAAGCCACAAGCTAAGTACAATTATTTTTGTAAAAAAGGCCTCCATTTCTTTCATATTGCATGCTTATGCCTAAGCAAGCACATCTTCCAGCCATGGCTACACATAACAGGCACAATACATTAACCACACAGCCACAAGCACAGATCACAGACACGCGTGGCTTCTCTTCATCCTCTGCCCTGATCGCTTCAATGGTAGAGCATGTCGCCAGCTGAGGCCATGACAGGTTGCTCCGTGCACATGAAGCTGCTCCATGCAGTCGCCTGGGATCGTCCACCACCAACAACAGCGCGCGAGAAGAAGCCATCGCCGCCGAGGCGGCAGCGACCGCCGGCGTAGCCGAGTATGCCGGCAAGGGCCTGCAGCCTGTGGCCGAGCTCCATCACCTGCGCTCTCAGCACGGAGTTCTCCGCCTCCACCGCCGTGCACAGCTGCTTAGCGACGCCGAAGTTCGACGTCAGTTGGCTCTTCTCCCTCCGAAGCCGGCTCACCTCCCCCGTCAGCTCACCCAAGTGCCTCTGCTTCCGCATTCTCGACCGCCTCGCCGACTCCCGGTTCGATATCTTCCGCTTCAGCTTCTTCAGTGAATTCAAGTCGACTTTCGAGTGAGGATTCAGCAGCTGGCTCGATCCATACGTGGTCCCGGAAGCCATGGCAGATCCGCGATATGTCTTCCAAAAAGATGGGATTTTGGTGGAGTTTTAGATTGTTTATAGGTTTCAAATAACTACTGCAGATAAGTTTTTGGTATGTGATCCGCGGAGCTTCTAGTTCATGAGAAAACGTAGAACCAGTAGAGGAAGACGACCGAGAAGGACTGAACGAGGTGAGTTCTTCGCCGGAGTGCGGAATTGACCGTAAACCCGCAGAGAAGTATTTCACTTAGGATAGGCGACATCTACGAGAAAGGCATGATGCATGAAGCTACAAGGTGGGATTTTTTGGCTACCATTCGACGAAAGGTTGGATTTTGAGATGGATTTGATGGAGGAATGGCGGTGTTAGAAAAGAATCCGGCAGATCTTCCACGGAATTTGCAGGAGAAAGAACTGAGTTAGAACAGAGGAGAGAGTTAGGGAAGAACAAAGCAGCAGAACCTTGTTGAGGAAGAGGAAGAGGAAAAGGCGGGGGGAAGGTAATTGGAGCATGAGGGGTGGAATTTATAAAGAAAATTGAAGGAGATGGTGGGAAAATTAAATTAATAAAAGAAAAAGGGAGAAATTTACAATATTGGTAAAATATTTGATAAAATAAAGTAAGAATATCATTTACAATATTGCTAAAATAACGCTAAATTGTTGAAACCATACCATTTACAATATTCATAATTTAGTAAAATACAATGCGTGTACAAAGAATAGATTGTTTTTTATTATTGGACTTCAATAGAATTTTTATAGAAAATCAAGAACCTTATTTGGCCTTTTGGCTAATCGATTGCTTATATTGTAATGACTTCTTTCTTATATATTATATATAAAAGTCATTATTTATATAATTACACACGTAATTACCAAATTCTCCATGGTTTTTGCAACAACTATTTCAACTTTTCACTATAAGTTTTCTCTAACTTGATCCAATTTTATTTTGTTAAATTTCATATCATTCTATTTATCAACTTAAGCCAAATATCACACTATTAAAAAAAAGTATTGATACGGCAAGAACAAGAATGCCCTAAGTTTAGAACACTTAAATCTCTACTTTCTTTTTCGAGTAGCTTCCTTTTATACGACGATAAGTATTGTGCTTAGATTAATTATCTACGATAGCTTTAATTATCATCCAAACAAAAAGTTTTGATATAGAAATAAAATTATTGTCTTCTGATATAGAAATCATGGATTTTAACTTTAATTATCACCTAAAAATTTATTCATAAAATATGAGATGAAATGCCTCTACGTAAACTTATATTTTGAAATTGATAGAGAGAAAGATTTGCGAAAAGAAAATTCATGCAAAAAAAAAAAAGACCGTAAAATAAAATTTAATTTGTCCTGGGCTGGAATCAGCTCAATCCCCAACATACATATGGCCCAAGCCACGCTGGCGACCGTGGCCCAGCTTTGGTGGCCAATCACGACATGCAGGTCCAACTCATCCGTACACTGCTCCTAATCACTTTCTTTTAGCTATTAATCATGCAATTAATCCGTCACACACTTTAATTTCGTTAATATAAATTATTAGCATGAGACTTCACAGCCGGACGAATTATCGGACGATCCAAGCGGCGGCGGCGGCGTGAAGGGATCGTGGCCGTTGGGGAAAAGATCTCCGGTCCTCAAGACGGTGAAGACGAGGAGCATAGCGACGACGAGAACAGAAAGAGAGGAGAGGAAGAGCGTGAGCGCGACGGCGAAGCCGCCCTTCACCTCTTGCTCGTACTCCGTCGCCGCCAGCGCCAGCATCGTCAAGGGAAACGAGTACGACCACCACGCCAGGTTGAACCGCCTCATCGCCCTCCGGAACAGCGACGGCCTCGATACCTGACAATTAATTGAATTGATTGGGGGAATTTAAACGGGGAAATTAATGGAATGGATAATTGATCAATGGAATGATCACCAAGGAAGCCAAGAGGAAGAGGGAGAGGTAGAAGAGCATCCTGGAGCCGACATCGAATTTTCCGGCGATGGAGTCCCATGCCAAGCTGGCCATGCTGGGAGCGGCGATGAAGAGGAAGAACACGGGGCGGAGCATCGCCGGGAGGCTGCTGCTGCCGACGAAGCGCTGGTAGAGGGTGACGAAGAGGACGAGGTAGTGGGCCATCCCCAGGGAGAACATGCAGGTGGCTACCTCCGGCCACCCCATGCGGGCCGCCGTCCGTGCCCCCACCAGGTTCCCCACCACCGTCATCTGGCTAGTCGGGTTTGCCACCAGCGACAGGAACCGCTTCCCGTCGGTGAACCACTGGCCGTAGATCTTGACGTCCAGCATCAAGATAGGCGCCGCGAAGGCCCACCATAGGGCGCGGGACAGAGGAGCAGCGACCGTCGGCGCCGCCTGCAGCAGGAGAAGCCAGCAAATCCAGGGGGCGAAGAAGTAGTTGACGCCCACGTGGTGCGAAAACTCTACTGCCACATGGCGCGGCCGCAGAGCGCAGCGTAGCGCATACAGAAAGCACTGCGCCGCCAGCACCGCCAGCGCAACCGACCAGAGCAGCAAGCTGGCGGCCTCCGGCACCGAGCGGGCGACGTGCCGCAGTGAGTGCGAGCCGCCGCCGGCGCTCCCGCTAGGCTCGCTAAGCGTCTTCCAGAGCAAGGCCTGGCCGCAGAGCGAGAGGCTGATGCGGAAGTAGCCGGCGTGGAAGCCGGTGAGTTCACCGCAGCTCGTCGTCACTCCGTCGGCGAACACGTTCGTTCGAATCCGAGCTTTAGCGTCTTCGACGGCGACGGCGACGGGAAGCTTGTGCTCTTTTACCTCCATATGAACCAAGACTAGTGCTCTTTTCAATTCGATTCATATTACGATGGGGAAACGAGCGATGATTTTTTATATGTGGATAGATTTCTAAAGATGATAAGCAAAATGCCATAATTAATCTTTTCTTTGCACTTTATTAATATTATTTAAATTATTCACAATCCAAAGTGCTCATTGGATCTTCGTGTTTCTCTACTGGACTAAATGAACTCTTCACACCATTCCACCAATTTCTCTTTCACTAAAATGGAATACCAAAGGTGCACTTTTTACCCGTTTGAAAAAGTACATGATGCAATGTTAAAACAAATGTTAAACGCCAGTCTTATCTTAAACTTTTCTTTAATTATCCTTTTTAATTAACTACAACAACGCTAACATTTTAAATTATTGTTAAACAATTTTGATTAGCATTTAAGTAATTTTAACAATATTAAAATAATTTCTTTGACTAATGTTAATAATGTTTGACTTGTCTGTTG
>JBAMHZ010000048.1:3582659-3596339 GCA_037177395.1 Alpinia galanga | reverse complement strand
TCCATACTGAAAGTAGGTCCAATGCATCCTTGTAATCCATACTGAAAGTAGGTCCAATACACTATGAAAGGGTGCCCTCAACTGCACAACCAATGAGCATGGAAACTTCTCGGAGCCCAAGTTAAGATTGTTTGCATCAAGATACTTCTTGTCATGATTCCGAAATAATCTGCGGACAATGGATTCTGCAGTTTGGTGTTACAAACGAAAATTTTGGCGTCGAGTGGTCAATCAAGTTGCCCTCGAGAAAAAAGATGGATCGGGAAAAGTAGAGATCGGTGTGCTGGAGAGGAGAATGGTTTTTACCTACTGCGTCCGCCGAGAGGAATGCACTAGCGAAGAACTGCTGCTCCACAGTGAAGAACGCGCCGTCAGATAGACTGCGTCGGTAGGTTCTCGAGGGTTGGGAACTCTCGACGGCGAAGAACGCGGCGGCGGCGGCGAGGCGACGTCGGTCGGGTTCTCGAAGGTTGGGAATTCGAGTAAGTTTCTCCGATGGTACTTATAGTCCGAGATGGCCCACGGATGCGAGAGGTTCTTTGAACACGATTTGATAAATTTAGACAATAATAAATATTTTTTTTAGTTAGCACTGGGGTATTTAAATATTGGGTTTGATTAATTTCTTGGAATAATCAATTCTATTCTACAATTCTTTGGAAATACTCTTTTAACTGGTAAATTGAAAAAGGTCAAAGTTTCGATAGATCTCCATTAACCACTTGTTTAATCAAAGAAATACTCATTTTTTAGCAGGTCAATTCGAACTTTATAATTGTGTTATTTTTAAAAAATTATCCAATATCAAAATTATATTTTATCCATTAGAGAAACTACTATACAGAAGGTTGCCTTTGTAAATTTTTCAAATTTTTAAAAATAATAAATATTTAATGCTTTCTAACTTTACGGATTTAATTGATTTATTTAATAAAATGGTCCATAGTTGAAAATTATCAAAAAAAACGATAATAAATATTGTAAAAAAAATATGTATTTTTAGTAAAATTTAAAAAGGCAAATATATCTCTAATTATTAAAATTATTTTTTAAAAAATATTATTTTTTAATTAAAATAATAATTTATTATATTTTTATTTTAACGTTGCAATAGTCTTGAGTCTTGACATACCTGCCGTAAGTTACTCTTATAAAAAAATTTATCAATTTTGTAAATATTACTTAGATTTAATTAATATTATTTTAATATGGTTATAGTTAGGGGCGTTCTTTGATTTTTACCCAGTTTAATTTTATGACGGGCGATTTGATAAATTTAGCCTTTAATGCTCTCTTCTCTCTTTTTTTTTTTATTATACCGGGGGGAAAACTCATTTTAACGTGGCGTTTACTAGAAAAAGGTAATGAATTAAGTGTTCGTGAATAAATCAAATTTAACATTCAATTTAATAAGAGCTCATTTATATTTGTTAAATAGTATTGAAATTAATTAAATAAATAAGTTTGAACAATTTAATAAATTAAATAAACAAACTTAAATATATATATATATTTAGTTTATTAATATTCATAAATCATATTCATGAACCATTTTCATAAATGATATTTATAAATTATGTTCATGAACTATATTTATGAACTGTGATTGTGAATAGTATTCATGAACAATGTTCATAAATAATATTCTTGAATGAATTGGTAAATTATATTCATGAATATAACTTACAAATTATGTTCATGATTAAACTATACTCATGAACTGTACACTAATTTATCTATTTGAATTATGATCATATTTGATGTAATTTTTAAAAATTTTATAAATGATAATTTTTTATCTTGATTTATGAAAATAATTATTATAATATATTAAAATATATTTATATTACTTGTAATAATATTTATTAAATTTATAAATAAACTTTTATCAAACTTATAAATATTTTTTTAAAATAAATAAATAAACTTTCAAATTAAACAAACAAACTTATTAACCAATCAAACAAAATATTAAAACTTCAAATAAATAAATAAACAAGCTTGATAACATTTAAACAAGCTAAACTAAAAAAAAAGTATGAATCAAATTTAATTCAGACTTAAAATAAACTTCATTAGAAATTCGATACTAACAAACTAAGATGAAAATTAATTTTAAAAGCTGGGTTATTTTTAGACTTAGATTAACTTGATTTAATTATCTTATTAAATAATCTTAAATGCTATAAATCTGAGCTTAACGTGGCTCGTCTACAGTCCTATCTATGGCCGGCAATATATCGACCAGAGGGCGGAGCTTAAACCCTAGAAGTCCCTTGGTGGTTGCGTCCATGTCGACGCCCGAGGAGAAGCCATCGACTCCAATGATCAGGCGCATGGATGATGGACCATGGGAAGGCTTGGGATGACGAACGTCGGCGGCGGCCGCTATCGTTGCCCTTCAGGCTGGAGTTCGTGGCAGCGATGTAGGGGACGATTCGGCAGGAGGCGAGGATCTACATGTTAGACCTGGAACGGAGCAGTGCGGACGGCGAGTCGGTGAGCGGATCCAACGCTCGAGGAAGGAGGATGATGAGACTTCGGAACCGTACAAGTCAACGAAAAATGGACCCCTTCCGCCCAAATAAACACAGCACAGCATCCCTATTTAAACCCTATTTGGAGACCCAAAAGCTTCCTTGTGCCATTTCAGCCGCCTTCCTTCGCTTTTCTCGAAGCACTCGCCGCTATGGCCGCCGCCGCCGCCATCAAATCCCTTCTCTGCCCCTACGCCACGTCGCCGGATTTCTCCACCCTCCTTTCCCTCTCCGCTTCCTACCCCGCGTCGTGCGTCTCCTTCCGGTCCTCCAGCTCTCAACCCTCCTTCCTCGGCATCCGCCTCGCCGATCCCGCCCATCCCAAGATCCCCGCGCTCTGGATCCGGAGTGCGGGAAGGGGACTTCAAATCGAGGCCGCCGCGAGGCCCACTATTCTGGTGGCCGAGAAGCTTGGGGAGGCCGGGCTGGCTCTGCTACGGGAGTTCGCCAACGTGGATTGCTCGTACAACCTCTCGCCCGAGGAACTCTGTGTCAAGATCTCACTCTGCGACGCGCTGATCGTGCGAAGCGGGACGAAGGTGACGCGGGAAGTGTTCGAGGCCTCCAAGGGGCGGCTCAAAGTGGTCGGCAGGGCCGGGGTGGGGATTGACAATGTGGATCTCCATGCTGCCACGGAGAGCGGGTGCCTCGTTGTCAATGCGCCGACTGCAAACACGGTCGCTGCAGCTGAGCATGGAATTGCATTACTTACTGCCATGGCAAGAAACGTCACTCAGGCTGACGCCTCGATGAAAGCTGGTAAGTGAGACAACTTCAATGTTTTTTACCATTTTGTTTAGATCTGCAAGATAGGAAACGAAAATAATCATTACTAGATGAGCGGATAAAAAAAAACTTTAAATACATATGTCATAATTGCCTGTTTACATTAAGAAGTATAAATTTTCATGCTCTCAAAGTACCAAATCATGGTTTTAAAAAGATTCCGCTTGAACCACATAAGATTAAGCAGCATTCTTGGTGGATTTTGAAGGGGATATGACATATGTAGATTATAGACGCAGTTAAAGATCTTATCAGGTCCATTTAAACAAATTGATACAATCAAATTTACTCAAAATCTAAGCGACTTTATTCAAAAATTTGTCACGTGTAAATGCTAACTTAAAAATTTTCAAGTGATAAAATATTTTTAAGTATTATAAATATTTCAATATTTTAATACAGACTGCATATGTCCCTTCACATTTCTCATCTACCCCATGCGTTTTACATAGTGAGCATATTGTTTGTTTATACTTTTTAAAACTTGTACTCAAAATTACCTTTATTGTTTTTTTAAAAATCTAATTGAGTGGAATTGTGGTGTTCCTTAAAAATTTGTGAATCTGCAAACCAATAGCTACTACTGTATCAGGTCAAATGGGGTGGAAATTTAGACGTTTTTTTATTCCCAGTTTAAGGACAATTACTTATCTGCTGAATTTTGTTGGTCTTCAAGAATTAATTCATCTTTAGCTTCCAAGACTTCATATTTATCCTAATCTGTAGTCTGCATTAGTTATCTGACTCTTGTTCAAAGGACAATTGTAATCAATATTTAAATATTCACTTTGGAACACCTTTTCCCATGCAATTCCTTCTCTGATTATTGATCTCATTTATGATTTACCTCCCTTAGAGACAATATTATGGTCCTTGTTGGGCCCTTGTGTGCTTCTCAAATTTATGATCTACCTTCCTGAATTATCACTGCAGTTTCAAGTAGGTACTGATATTCTTGTTGCCTATGCATCTTACTCAGCAAGTTAGTTGACTAATGAGTCTAAGCTGCATAGTCAAGGTATGATGCATGACATGATGTAGGTTGCTGCAAGATTTAAAAAAAAAATTGAGCCAGTAAATAGATTGAAACAAAACAAAAGTCTATATACAAAGGACATTTGAATTAGGGTGATAGCTGGGATCAATCTCATAAATCCCTTAAGGAATTGAAAATGACAGGTAATAATTAAAAACCAACATGATTGTTATTATATTAGAGATTCTCACACAGATTTGAAGGCTCTAAGAGTTAGTGTGTTATGCAACTTGTTAAGCTGAAATGCTGAATCTTGTTTAATGCTTGTATATATATCTGGTGTTCTGTATTAATCTATCAAGTTTATTACCTTTTGTTGCATTTACACTGGCTATGTGAGTTTACAGTTTGTAGTATGCTTTACAAGTTTACTATGTGGACGATTTTGTCATATTCAGGCAAATGGCAGCGCAACAAATATGTTGGCGTCTCTCTGGTAGGGAAGACACTGGCGGTGATGGGATTTGGAAAAGTTGGTTCAGAAGTTGCTAGACGTGCAAAAGGACTTGGGATGCATGTGATTGCCCATGATCCTTATGCACCTGCTGATAGAGCCCGTGCTATTGGAGTGGAACTTGTATCATTTGATGAAGCCATCTCTATTGCCGATTTCATATCACTTCACATGCCACTAACTCCAACAACTGCAAAGATATTCAATGATGAAACATTTGCAAAGATAAAAAAAGGAGTAAGGATAATTAATGTTGCCAGAGGTGGGGTTATTGATGAAGATGCCTTGTACCGAGCACTTGATAACGGTACAGTTGCTCAGGTAAGTTTCTGCTGACATCTCTCACCTTCCAATTTATGTCCTTTTAGTTTTATCCCAAGCTACAATATAGCGCTTAATTACCCGATGCTGACAAAGAGCAATCAATCAAGCTGTAGCTTTGATGCATTTGCTGCTTAGATTTGTGGTGATAACATTGGACTAATTCATTTATGGAGGTGGAATGTTTGATTGATTAAACTATCTCCATACTACATGTCTATTAATTACTCTATATTTTCAAACTCCTCTAATGGGTCATAGAGGGTGCTATTCTTGTTTTAATATGGAAATTTCTGTTGACTTTTGCCAATTGTAACTGAAACAGGCTGCACTTGATGTATTTGCCACCGAGCCTCCTCCAAAAGACAGCAAGCTGGTGTTACATGAAAATGTTATTGCCACTCCTCACCTTGGAGCTAGCACGGTGGAAGCCCAGGTATGTGTTTTAATACTCGAGCTGAAATTTATTGGTTAAAAGCAACTTTCACTCTCTAAAGTGTTTTCAATCCTATATTTGTAGCAGAAGCATCTTGAGTAAGCTCTTGTTCGCAAGTTTACCGGTTTTTTTGTTAGCTATTTTTGGATAGAAGTAGCAAAGATCCATAAGAAGTACAGTAGACTATTTTTTACTTGATATTCCACAAATATCTGTCTTAACTTATGGTCATGATCATCTATGTGGCCAATATTCTTAGGAAGGTGTAGCTGTAGAAATAGCGGAGGCTGTTATTGGAGCATTGAAAGGTGAACTTGCTGCCACTGCTGTGAATGCTCCCATGGTTCCTGCTGAGGTGATTATTTATGATAGGTGCCCATAATTTTTTTCCCCCCATTTTACATCACCAGAAACCTGATAAAATTGTGCTCGAGACAGGTCCTTTCTGAGCTAGCCCCTTATGTTATCCTGGCTGAGAAACTTGGTAGGTTGGCTGTTCAATTGGTCACTGGGGGAAGCGGTATTAAGGGTGTTAAAGTTGTCTACACATCTGCTCGAGATCCTGATGACTTGGACACAAGGATTCTTCGCGCTATGATCACTAAAGGGATCATTGAACCTATATCAAGTGTGTTTGTCAACATTGTTAATGCAGATTATACAGCCAAGCAGAGAGGTCTTCGCATCAGTGAAGAGAGGATTTTCCGTGACAGCTCTCCTGAGATTCCTCTAGACTCAATTCAGATCCACCTATCTAATGTTGAGTCCAAGTTTGCCAGTGCCTTATCTGATGCTGGTGATATAACAGTGGAAGGAAGAGTGAAGGATGGCATACCTCGCCTCACCCTTGTTGGGTCTTTCAGCGTGGATGTGAGCCTTGAAGGGAATGTGATACTGTGTAGGAACGTCGACCAGCCTGGTAATATCGGTCGGGTGGGAAGAATTCTCGGGGAACAGAACATAAATATTAGCTTTATGAGTGTTGGTAGAACTGCACCAAGGAAACAGGCAATAATGGCTATTGGTGTTGACGAGGAGCCCAACAAGGAAACCCTGAAGAAAATAGGAGAAACGCCGGCTACTGAAGAATTTGTCTTCCTGAAGCTATAGAATAAATGTCATTCTGCGTTAATATTTTTGTTTAGAGTAAAATTTATTGTCTTAAGGTGTTGATTCACCTAACAAGAGAGCTATTTGGAGGATCATTGACGCTGCTTTGGTGGAGTGGCCACCGTGATTGCCTGATTGCTGTGCCTTGCATTTTTCAAGCATCAATATTTTTCAGAATCTCCTGACCTGGTTTTTGGATGCTTCTGCTGTAAGCAACGTACGTGTTGATTATGATAAGATTCTGATGCCGATGCTTACTCCTCCCAAGTATATTGCATGATTGTATTGTTTGATCACAGGATCTGGATATTTGAATTATAAAAAATAAAAAAAAATAGTTGTATTGCTTGATCTGTGCAAATGTCGCCTGCGAAGAGGTGCAGTAACTTCCATTTTAGTTCTTTTCCCAAGTTTTGAGAGTGAGAACTGGAACGACTAGTCTACACACATGTTTCATAAGGGTTCTCTCCTCGGCTGAGTATTTGTTTTCAACACAAACTCTCGAGTGCTCTTCGAGCATGACAACTAAACATCATCAATCAAAGCCCTTAGTATTCCTAACGAATGGTTCGATGCTTATTCCCAGGTGCTCTTCAAGCGAGACAACCAACTCTCCAATCAAAGTTCTTTAGAAAGAAAAGGACAAGGTCACAGTTTCCATATGACAAGAATCAGAAACCAAATCCGAATACTGAAGAATCATGGCAAAGTGCTGTCCCTTTTCATTACCAGACAAAACATGGACTCATTCATGACCATACCCTTAGAATGCATGTGCTGGTAGGGCCATCCATCACCCTCATCAACCATGGCGCATCTATTGCACAATCCCTCTCACCTTCTTGCATTTAAAACACAGGACAAGATATGGTGAATCAATCTCGAGCGGATGTATGTAGTGGTTGTAGCTAAACCAA
This sequence comes from Alpinia galanga, assembly GCA_037177395.1. Taxonomy (NCBI): domain Eukaryota; kingdom Viridiplantae; phylum Streptophyta; class Magnoliopsida; order Zingiberales; family Zingiberaceae; genus Alpinia; species Alpinia galanga. The sequence goes on along the minus strand of JBAMHZ010000048.1, from coordinate 3,588,742 downwards.
TTGCCTGAATATGAATCTCCGTTGCTGTTTCTAAGTATGTGGCTTGCCCCTCCTTGAACTTGTCTATAGTAATTCCACATGTGATGAGAGGTTCTACACACTAACTAGTCCTCCATAGTCATCGATCTGCTTTTTTTTTCTTGGTTTTGAATGATGCTCAGAAGCCTTTTTCTAGATCGATATGTTCGACCGGGCCCTCTATAACCGTTACGGCATTAATGAAATGAATTTTCTTTCATTGCTCCACTGATTATCAGGAAATAGCAAGCCACCACAGATTAATGATGCAAGGATACCATGACAGTGGTTAGGTGGAGGTATGTTGGTTCTCTGACACCAGCACATTTCTCAGATGTTCATTCACATAGAAATGAAACAAAAGTGTTGAGTAAATGTCAGGGGAGGCTAAACAAAACGCCAGTAGCCAACAGATCAAAGCCATAAAAGCAAGCATTGCATTTGCACCATCAATTATTTCATTCAGTTTTCAACTCAATCAATAATGATATACAGATGCTTGTAACACAATCTAAGTATAATCCAATGCAAAACGCCAGCTCTCAACCCTCTCATTATAAATACGGATGGACAACTTTTTGTCCTCGAGATCTTGTATATGGAATCAGATAGAGAGACCAGGTCCTTGTGCTGCAAACAGCACTTCATTTGCCAGAATGTGTGCAAAGTAGATAGCAAAAATAAGGGATGAAAGAAAATTCCTAGGTAGAGATGCATAACTTGTTGCTCAAATAGAAACTGCCATTGTTCCCTTTCACTAGCCATCCACAACTTGTAGTTTATATACGAGATGATAGCTCGATAAAATAACTGTGTTGATCCAGCACCTCCTTGTGTTTTTTTTTTTTTTGAAAGATCAGCTCATCTGCTCCCCGATGAGATCCAGGCCGACGAGGAGAAATGACACTCCTTGAAACAACAGGAAGTAGAAGTGAATGCCCTGCGCCGAGAGGAGACTTCGGATTGCAGCGGTGAGTAGTAGAAGAGCAAGAGCTAATTCTTTCTTGTAAATTTTGTTCTCCCTTTTCACAGGGGGAGCCTCCTCTTGTTTCTTCAACTTGGTCAGCTCGATGAGCTCACTGTCTGAAACACCTCTAAGGAGCTGCATAGGCTTTGCATCTCGTTCGGCTGCTGCCAAAAGATCCGATTCCGATGACCGCCCTGCCTTCTTTGTGACAATCCATTCGTATGAACTTCCGAGTTGGAATAAGCCGACCACCATGGCATTGAACTTGGTCACTGACATTGTGTTCTCGAAGAGAAGGTAAGGTACGAGGAAAGGGATGGATCTCGGAGCCGGTAGAATGTTTAGGAAGGACATGATGACAGGGATATAACAGATTACCCAAATTGGTAACTCAGCCTCAGGCACAAACATGGACAGTGGAAGAATTATGCAGAACAATGTAAAGGAATAAAATGGGAGGATGAGCTTTCTCAAGAGGAAGAAAAGAAGGATTAAGTTAGCCTTCTTCCATATCGATATCTGCAAAATCGTTACGGTTCTACGATAAACATAATCCATGTGTGCCACAAATCTTTCAATGAGTTAAGTAAGACTTCAAAGCAGGGCTTAGAATTGCAGACCTTCGATTTTATGATGGCGGGAAGGCACAGACGGAATAACTGCATCGGACCAGAGTGCCATCTGTGTTGTTGTTTTCGGTAGGCTTCATAAGATTCAGGCACTTCACACAGCACCTGTGCAAAATGCATCGACCACAAACATATAAGCCTTTTCGCTACTAGAAGAAGCAAGCAATCGATCAGCCTCAATTGGACTACCACCTTGACGTCGTTGAGGAAGATGAACTTCCAGCCGTCGAGGTGAGCACGCACGGCGATGTCCATATCTTCGACCGTCGTCCGCTCGAGCCACCCCCCTGATTCCTCCAACGCTTGGATTCTCCACACGCCGGCAGTCCCATTGAAACCAAAGAAGTTCAAGAAGTTGCCATTCACCTGCTGCTCCACCTCAAAGTGAAAGCAAAGGTTGATGTTTTGGAGCCGAGTTAGCAGGTTCTCGTCCTTGTTCACGAAGCTCCACCGAGCCTGAACTAGCCCGACTCGAGGATTTCCCTGGACCAACCAAAGACTCACAATTCAGTTCAACCATGGCGTGTCCATCCTGATGATCCCAGAAGATTATTATACCTTAAAATGTGGAACTGTCTTTTTGAGGAAATCAGGGTTTGGTGTGAAATCAGCATCAAATATGGCAACGAACTCGTAGTCTTTGACATAGTCACAGCTCATCGCCGACTTCAGATTCCCAGCTTTGTAGCCTGTCCTGATCGAGCGATGTCGATAGATGATGTTCACGCCCCGCTGGCTCCACTTGGAGACCTCGGCCGCAAGCAGGAGCTTAACCAACTCGTCGTCAGAGTCGTCGAGAACTTGAATCAGCAGACGGTCTCTTGGCCAATCGATCTGACACACGGCGGATATAGATTGTTCGTACACCTGTAAAACTTGATAGATCAAACTGAAGCTGAATCTGAAAACTATGGAACTGACAGATCGAAGTAAACATCAATGAGTACCTCTCTTTCGTTGCACATTGGAATCTGGACGAGCACCATAGGGTAGTCGGAGCCGGAGCCCTCTACGTCGTCTGGTTTGAATGGATCGCCGTCAATGGTGGGTTTGATCTTCTTCCACTTGATGTATAAGCATCCGAGGCAGAGGGCTAGTCGGTCGACCGACTGAACGACGAAGAGGACAATGCAGAAGCTGGACAAGCTCTGGATCGGGTAGGCAATGTAGTCGGCCCGGAAGGAGAGCCAGTAGGCGTAGGCAATGTACATCCACCCGCGGATGTCCGCGGCTTCGGGAACGCGAAAATTAGGGTTCTCGAAGTGCCATCCCTTCAGGTAGGCAACCATCTCCAAGGCGAGCATGGCGAGGGAGAGGAAGAGGAAGGCCCTAAGAAAGCGGAAGAGCAGCCGGCCTTTGTCGTCGGATGGACCTTGCTGGAGGAGGAGCCTCCTCCGGACGGCGCCGAGCAGGGCCCAGACCCCGGCCGCCAGCCAGGCGACGCAGCCCACGGCGCGGTGGGCCTTAAGGAGCAGCACCCACGTGAATTGCTTCGCGTTCTTCCCGCGGCCGCCCTTGTCCATGAAGGTGGTGCCGCCACCGCCGCCGCTGCCGGGGCCGTCAAGCTCGAGGACGGAGTAGTTCGGGTTCTGCATCGTCACCACCACCGGCGTGCCGCCGCCGGGAATCTCCTTCGCCCACCAGTCCCCGAGATCCAAGCTTGGCGCCATTTCTGCTCTTGAAAACCTCAAAAAGATCCCAAAATGCTATCTTTCTCCGATCTGCAGCATCCAACTTAGATTTCTCTTGGTGGAACTAGAGATCTTGAGCCTCCTCCTCCTGACCTCCACTGCTCAACCAGACAGCATTGCAGGGAAGGTATCTATCTGTAATCCAAAGCTCCAAACCATGTGACCACTATATAATAGTTCTAAATTAATCAAATCCACCGCTGTTTCATCTGAAGTCAAAGTAAATAATAATAATAATAATAATCCTAAAGAATGAACAGAAATCTAAACTTCCTTTTCCCTCCAGATGAACTAACTCTCAATTACCACCGCCATTAAAAAATGATTTTATGCAACAAAAAAGAGAAATCTTTTTTATTTTGGCAAGAAAAGAATCTGAATCATACATGATTTGTTTTAGTTTAGAAGATTAAACTTCTGTAGTAAGCATCGAACACATGCAGTGGAGCCATTCCGGGAGTTGATTATAACATCTGAGTTTTTTTTTTTCTTTTTAACTCTGAGGGAAAATTATTTTTAAAATCTGCGATTATATTCTACGGTTGTGCTTGTGCGATTCCTTGACAGTCAGGGAGCAGCGGCAGCATGAGTGAGGAGTGATTGCAAATCAATCCGGATGCCCCAGCATCGTGATTTATCAGCGTCGCGTAAGCTTGAGGCACTCCACTAGATTCTCAGCGTGCTGACGTGGGCTGACTTGATTGGTTGGTGGTTTTTTATTTTTTAACTTGGGAGCAGATCTAGGAGAGATGAAGATGGGATACGCGATGGACGGCCGCAATGAGGCGACAGCGAAGTCAGCGAGTGCGGATCGCCACCGACAGTGTTTGATGTCACGTGGAGAATTATGCAGGATGACGATGACGTGGCAGATTTGACGAGAAGTTGGCATTCGCATGTGTAGCTTTTCACGTTATCGATTGTGATGGAAATTTTTATTTTTGCCAAAAAAAATTATTTATTAAATGAATATTTAGTATATTAAAGGAAAATGCACTTTAAAAAATATTATTAATTTTGAGAAATTTTTTTTCTTTTTTTTTTTTAATTTTTGAAGGAAATTGATATTGAAAAAAAAAACAAACAAAAAATGGTTTAAAAACACCTCTAGTTTTCAAGTTGCAGAAATATTTTAAATTATTCATTTAAATAATTTTCTTTTAGGTCACGAGAGCTGTGGCAAGTATCATAATTATGCATCAAATAATGATTTTCTTACAAAATAATGTTCAATAATGATTATTTCATAAAGGTTGATGCATACTTAATATTAAAATACTCTCAAAGAATATTTTTGAAACTACCTCCTCAATTTTTTCATGTTAAATATTCTAACATTCCAATTTTACTATGAAAATGCAGAAAATCTATTTTATTTTTTAAATTGTCATCTACATTACTAACTTGTTAATAATTTTAAAAATATTAAACTACCTTAATTATAATTAAATACAATTTTTTAAAAAAAACACAATTTATAAATATATTTTTTTATCTAAGTCCCCTCAAATTTAAATATTTAACTTAATTTAGGGTATTTACATTGACCATATAGTTTAATTACCATCCTAACATATCTCCATCGTCATTATCTGTAATCTCCAATCATTAATTATTTTCCATTTAATTATTCTTTTAAAAAAATATGAATTCCATTAATTCTTGGGCCACGTGTAGTGCATAATTGGTGTGGGGATTATGATATGTTGTTAGCACCGACACTAATTGCACACTTCCAAACACAATTTCATCCTCATTCTTTTTTGTTTTAATGTCTATCTTGATATTGAAAACTAGTTAACAACTCTTAATCTCTCAATTACCACTCCTAATCTTCGTTTTAAAACAAATTTATAGTTAATCACTTTCTAACACTTCTACTAACTACATGCTAAGGTGCATAATTAAGAAACCAAACCTTAATACTTTGACCAAAAAATATTAAATTAATTAGAGATCAACCAGTGGTGGGCTCCCAGTTTGATCTCCATTAATTAGATCTTATAGGAATGCCATCATGCCATGTGAGATGCAATTTTAAAACAAAATTGTGTAATTATCATCAAACTTAAACAAGATGATTTTCAGATGAAGATGCACATGCATGCATGGTAGACTTCAACCATTTACTTCATAATCTATTTGCTAAGACTAAATGAATTGAAGGACCAATCGATATCATTTGACCTTCATTTATGATTCCTTTCTAGCTTTTCCAAAATGATCAATTATATAAGTCCTAAGGTCTTTGGGTTGGCCATTAACTATATGAATGAAATTGTTTTGTGCAATTATATTGTTTACGTGGAAGACTCATAGGAATGGTATGTCTAGCTACTAGGGCTTTGTTGACCTAGAGATCTATGGTAGATAGATATGCTCGACCAAACTTTAATCATGTGGGAGGTAGGGATTGCAATCTAGTTTAAGTTAGGCGTACTCTAGTGAAGCATGATCGATCGATGTAAGTGGTATACGTATACAAGTTATAACATATCTTAGAGTTGAGTTGCAATGTGCAATGCACACCCTTTCCCTACGCTTGCCCTTTAGATTGAGGGTTATCTAGCTAGGACAACTTGTACACTCAAATTTTCTAAGAATTCAACAAGTTCATTCTCAAGCGAACTCGAAATGTGTCTTCTTGTTCGATCGCATGATGTGTTTTCCTTGAGCAATCAACTGCTAATACAAGTTGTGCACGAGGCATCAAAGATCCTCGCTAAAGTTTGTATGTTAGGATCGAGCTTTAGGAGCTCCAAACAGGCAGATGAAGCG
>JBAMHZ010000048.1:3545355-3566980 GCA_037177395.1 Alpinia galanga | reverse complement strand
GTCTGTCAGTGGCCCACGGTGATCACCACGGTCGATAGGTTAGCGTTTTAATTATATTAATAATTTATGTATAGTCGGATTGACATTTGATAAATTGATAGAGGAATTTTTGTCCTAAAGGGTAAAAATCGAAGAATAATTTTGGAAAAAAAAATCCATAACTCTAGAATTAAGGAAAACCTCACTTCTTCGAGGTTTTTTAATTCTAAATTTCTTAACCTTTTTGCTGCCGTGTTATGATATGTTGGGCATCCATCATGATTTGATAATCGCTTAAATCTTGAACTAAATAAGGTTTTTATTGATAACTTTAGATTAATAATATAGGTTATCAATAAATACCCTAAATCAAATGCACCGTAAGAATCCTGTTTGAACTTTGAACTGATAATGCATGTTCTATTTAGCATAAATATGGTAAGATGATCTATTATATATCTACAAGAAAGTAGAGGAATTTAAAATGGTTGAGATAGTTAATTCTTCATGCAAATCATAGGCTGTACCAACAAAATTGTCACATTGCGTGTTTATTTTTAACTTGAATTTGGTATATCAAACAGGTACAACACTTTGTAGGATAATTTTAGCACTGGTTTTCTAGGTCCAATGCGACCTCAACCTTTTCCATTCCGACTTTGGACTTGCATAGCTTTGCATATTATAAAATTAGAAGAGCTGAATTAATTAGAGAGGAAGGTGGTAACGGTATGAGGAGATCAGAGAAAATATTAGTCAAAGTACTAAATAATTATTTAATTAATTAGAACATTAATATTATATTATAGCCTTTCGTTGAGCTCAATGGAGGGGTGAGATTAATGTAGCTGCCCTGAAATTATTGGAACAAACACCATTTGACAATGATGGTAGCTAGGTCAGATTGTGTCTAAAATTGGAGGATTTGAAGCTCTAATATTGCTGATCAATTAACAATATGGTGAGATTATGAGTCTCCAATTCAATGCCTATAGTGAATTTGAAGGTCTAGATGGACCCGCTGCACACTAAAACAATAATTAATACTGTAGAAGAGTAGCATGCATTGAGGATGGAAGATTTTGCTTGTACTTTTTTTTAAAACCTAAATAATTTATGTTTTATTTATTCATTCAGGATAGTAATTTGATCCTTAATTAATCATTTTCAGTTGTCTGTGCTCTTATGATGAATCATTAGTAGCTCCTTTCTTGGAGATGCTCCATTGTCCTATATATGTGTAAATATTGTGTAATAGTTGTCTCTTAACAACAATAATATTTCATCTTTCAACAACACTACAATGCGCATATATTGAGATAAACTGCATATAACAGATAGGAATATTAAATTCCAAATTTTCTGCATTTCATCGCAACAAAACTGCTAAATATTGTATTCCAGGCCTTATGCCATGGTTATCCATCAGAGTTTGCATCATACTTCCCCTATTGTCGTTCACTACGTTTTGATGATAAACCTGATCATGCTCATCTTAAGAGGATCTTTTGTGAACTCTTCATCCGTGAAGGTGCATTTTCACATCTACATAAAACAATGAATTATTAGAGCGAGGCTCATTTTACCTTTGTTCCTCGCAGGTTTTCAATTTGACTGTGTTTTGATTGGATCATTTTGAAATATCGGACACAAATTGCAAGTGTTCGCCCGCAAGCTGTCATAAGTTGTAAAATAAAATATCTTCTATCCATTGACTTTGATTTTTTGACTATTTAGTTAAAAAGGCTGCACCTTCTGTTTTAGGCTCCTGGAGATGGGACCTAGCTCGGTGATGGCCCTTGCCACTGCTAATGTCGATAGGAAGTCTAGTAATATTTCTACACTTGATCTTTTCTTAACTAATGTTGAAATTTTTAGTTATGTGGCGTGTGAGTGAAAGTGAATCCTTTATCATGCTCATGCAAATTAAGAATTCGGTTTCTGAGAAGTTCTAGGGGTATTTTGGTAGGTTCTCTTCAGGAGGAGGAGAATAAGTCTAGGACTTCAAGTTGGTAACTGTTGTAGTGAAGTTTTGGTAGAAGTTTTAAGTTTTTTTGGTTTTTTCTAGTTTGATTGAGTTCATTTAGATATACAATTATTTATTTTCTTAAATAGTTTTTAGTTTACTTTTAATTTTTCGTAGGTACACAATCATCTTTTGCCTAATAAAATTCATCTTGATGAATTTTAGTTCTCTGTGTAAGATCCTCTTTTTCTTTGAGTTTGGTTCTCTGTGGGAGATCCTCCCTCCTTGTTGCCGTAGTAGTATCTCATAGTTATATGAGTTTTGTTCTGCTTCTGTGTTTCATCATATGCTTAAATGATTACTTCAATAGCTGTGAGTTTTTTAGGCCGATGTATCTTTGTAATATTTTGCGAAACATCGCAAGTGATAATCTTAACCTGTTTTTAGCATGCAACATCTTCCTTAGTTTTCACTGGTTTTTTCCCTTTTCTAGTTTGAGAGAATATAGTTCTTTATGCAACTATAATTCCATTCCAAGTATCGAGGTACAGAAAATTTTTCCTAATAAACAAATGACCATTTAAAATATGAGGAAATCACTCTAAATCATTCTTCATGAACAGACAACTTTATTTTTTTTTTGTTTTTATCCAAGGAAAGACAACACAATTGTGCTGGTTCTTGAATCTCTGACCCTTGTGAGATGGCCATGCACAATAATTCAAACATATGAAAATCAAGCTTACAATATATTTTTAGATTATTTCTTTAAAAAATTAAGGTCTCAAAAGTGACTACAGCTGCCTGTTATTTCTTGGTAAATTAAAACCAAGATTTCATAGAACTATATTTGACTTTAATATGCCATATGCAAAATAAAAAGAAAAAAAAATAGTGTTAATATACACCTCAATAATTAAGACTCTTATTGTATTTTTTTTACTAAGTAAAATATTAAGACTAATGATTAGATATATATATATATTATCTTGCACAACTAGTGTATTACATGTGTACTTTTATTATTCACTATTAAATTATTTTAAATTCAAAGATTAAACTATATATAGTGTGCAAGTGAACGGTGAATAATAGAAATATATATGGATATTTATGGATGAATTGTGCAAAATTATTAGGAATTTTTTTAATAATTTTGAGAGCAAAAAAAAAGTTCCGGAGCTTAAATAAAAAAATATATTGCATTTAAATAATGTGTTAAAAAAATTGGAATGGGGAATTGTTGTTTTTTTAAGAAAAAGAAATTTGTTAAAACAAACGATTAAGATGAAAACAACTGGTAGCTGGCAATATTAAATATTATAATAATGAATTGACACTGTCTAAATATTTATAAAAATTATTTATCATACAAATATTAATTTTTTTAATAGTTAATATTATATTTTATAAAAGATATTTTTATAGTATAATTATTTTTATATTATTTAACTTTTATGGACATAAATTTGAAGAAATACTTAAATTAGTCCCTTGTCAAGTGATAAAAAAGAAATACTTTAACAATAAAATAAAAACTCTAAAACATATTTTAACATTAATTATGCTAATAACAAGGCTATTTATAAAAGAAATATATACGCGTGTGTATAAGATATTTACAAAAAAAATTTAGATATATATCTATAAAATTTTGAACATCTATTCAATCCATTAAATGTGATAGAATATTTAAAGCAGATTTTGTACACCTCTTCTGATTGATATAAACTTATTTTACTTATCAGTCTGAAATATTTATATTTAAACCTTCAAGATTTATTCGAACGACTAACACAACCATATTAAAATCTAAAAGGGTAAAAAATCAATTCTTAGATTTCATCATTAGGCTACCGATGATTCTGTATTTCTGTGCTGGCCATTCTGGATTCCTGATTTATCCTTTTTCACACATAGGGACAGTGATGAGAGGCCGCTAATGTGACAGTTTCATATTTTTTTCTGAAATATTTACATTTATATTGAAACAATATTACTAATTCATTTAATTTAAGAAAAAAAATGGCAATGAAAGTCTTTCCATTCCACCTCTTCTTATTTATTTTTCACTTCTCAAAAAATGACTCCTAATTTTAAACAACTTTTTTCAAAATACCCTTTAACATTTCATTAATATAAAAAAATACTCTTATTTTCGTTTGACTTGACTTAACATACTACTAATTTGGAGGTACTTCTTTAGAAGGGTAAATTAGGCTCGGGGCAAAGTGTAATGATAGAGAAATTGGATGATTTTTTTTATGCAACAAGGTTCGATTCATTTTTTGGAGATCATTTTTTAGAATTTTTTAAATTTAAACTCTCAGAAAAGTTTGAATTATTTAGATCGCTGAGTCATCTACTGATCTATCTATCTTACTTAATTTATTTTGATGATTAATAAAAAAAATTCATAGAGTAAACTAAGTATTTTGATTTTATAGTGGAGCATTTTCAAAATAAAAGAAAGATATTAAGGGTTTTATACCTTAATGGTTTAATAATTAATGAAACATAATTTTTGAAAAATATATAGAGGTGATCTCTGTGTGCAGGAAATTATCTGACGAATAGAGTATAATTTTAACATTGGACAATCTTTCAGGAATAATGTAATTATAGAGTTCAGGCTGACCAACTAAAAAACTGTGAGCACTTCTTTGATTTATCTAGATGGTTAGTAAAGATCTGTAGAAGCTTTGATTTTTTTTGGCTTAACTGTTGAAGAGATATTCCTGAAAAATTATAGGACTAGACTGAGTACCCTAGTGATTAATTGGGCCGATTCAGATAATCCAGTGCTAACAAAAATAATATATATATATATATATATAATTCATCCCCCTATTTTTTTTTATCCAATTTAAATAGAAATAAATGCGTCCATTGCTCTGTCCCCCCTTGCGGACTTCTTCCATCCTTGATCGAGCTCGCCCGAATCTGGAAAACAGGCGGAATCTTTCCCTCCATTCCACTCCCGCCGCCTTCGCTCTCGTCCGCGCCTGCGCTCAAAATCTCTTTTTTTCGAATCCATTTGCTGTCGAAATCCGCCGATCCGAGAGGTGTTGGTGAGGCGAGGAGCAGGAAGGTCGGACCTTTGTTGCCCTCCGGGGTCCGGAGATGGGCGGGGTTACGTCGTCGGTAGCTGCTAAGTTCGCATTCTTCCCGCCTAGGCCGCCCTCGTACGGCGTGGTGGTCGCCGACGAGGCGGCGGGGCGGGTGGAGATGACGGGGGTGCCGCCGCGAGAGAACGTGGAGGTCCGGCGGCTGCGGACGCGACGGCGGACGGAGATCATCGCCATGTACGTGAAGAACCCCGCCGCGAGTCTCACCGTGCTCTACTCCCACGGCAACGCCGCCGACCTCGGGCAGATGTATGAACTCTTCTGCGAGCTCAGCAAACATCTCTGCGTCAATCTCATGGGGTGAGTGATATTAGCTTGATTATCATCATTAAGCGAACTCACCTCTCACTTAATTCTTGACCTTTTCTCTTTTTCCGGGATTTCCATCTGGATGATGAATTTATTCTCGAATTCCGCAACAAAATTGTTTGATTGACAAACCTCTTAGATTTCAATTTTCGAATTCTGTGGTTAGAACATACTTGTCCTTTCCTCATTGCAAGGTTTAAATAATTTTTTGTGTCTACTCTTCTCTTTCCTGTAGTATCTACTGTAGCACTTAATTTCTTATTCGGATCAATAAATGGCATAAACTTGTCAACAGTTGGAGAAACTATTTCAATGCAAGTATTGGTTTAGAGTGACTAATTTTATCTCTTGCCAGGTTCTTGGGAAACAGTCAAAGTATCAGAAAACTATATCACATTGAAAAGTTGCTTTATTGGGCTAATTGCAAACATGTGTTTTATTTTGATACTAAAGTCGTGATCATAATGTTTTGCTTTGTCAACCTTCCTGATTTATCCACAATGCAACAGGATAGGAGCATGCTTCTCAGTCCACGTAAATGCATGTTATTCCCTTTGTAATAAAGACAATCAGAAAAAAGAAACAAACAAACAACCTTCATGTCACTGATCTGGAACAAATCATATTGAGAGTGATAGAATTTTGCATACAGCAGATGGTTATAGCAGCTAAGACTATTTTGAGCTGACAAAGCAATCCTGTTATTATATCAGGCTCGAATTTCATGGGACGAGGTTTTTGCAAAGGATATTCTTAATAGGATAAATATTAGTAGCAAAAAGATAAACATTCAATGCTACAACCTAGAGAATGAAAAGATGTGTTAGAGAATGTTGACAAATACTAATAATGTTTTTTTCACTTGTTTAAGATATGTTCATTGCATCGAGTAGTTAGTATTCATATATGGGCATGCCATAATCCACATGTTTAAACATTCAACTTACCTAATAAAGATCAACCTGCCCTAAGATCCTACAAAATGTGAATATAGGTGAACATGGTCATCCTGACAATCAAATGGTATTATCCTTTGTCATTCTCTTTTGTAACCTTAGTATGAAAGAAATCTTTGTTATGCGAGCATGACAACCTTCAAAATCTGGTACATCAGACCATTTATGGTTGAAGTGATTAATAATCAGAAAGTTCAATGTGGGTAGAACATACAAATATCAATAATGTTCTGGATTTGGAATCATTGGCTGTTCATGGATGGATCAGTCAATGATTAATTTATCCTTCTTAAGAAATGGTCTTGCATTTATATGGAAAAAGGGTAAGAAATCTTCTTGTTTTTACAAAATATGCAAGCAATTCTAGCATTGACTTCAAAATACAAGCTTTGAACAACTTGGATCTATTATTCAAAAGAACAGTGATATTAATATCATCATCAAAAGCTAAAGAGTGTGATTGCAAAAGAGAAACTGCTGAGGTGTTGTGTGATTACTAAGTGCCTTTAGGCTTAACATAAAAAAATCATGTCCATGGTATATTTCATGTATCAGAATATTTTTACTGAATATTTATCTCCTGCACTTCTTAAGCCTCCTTTTTTGCCTCGTTTATTTGTTTTCTATTTTATGAACACTCTCTGTATATGAATCTTTGTGCATTGAGAGTGCACATGTGTAAGAGATTTTGCATTCTTGCTAGCATACTTGCCACTTATCTATTGACACGCCTGTGGTTTGATGTTGATATTCATATATGAGTATGGTATCAATCTATTTATTTTACGTGGAATATTTCTCCGCAGGTATGATTATTCAGGGTATGGACAATCTTCTGGAAAGGTAGGAGAATAGTTAATGCTCTCTTGGTCATCTTTGAAGGATATTATAGCATAATTTACTTGTCTCTATGCTTGCAGCCAAGTGAGCAAAATACTTATGCAGATATAGAAGCTGCTTATAGGTGTCTTGAAACAACATATGGAGCTCATACAGAAAATATTATTCTTTATGGCCAATCAGTTGGTAGCGGACCAACACTGGAATTGGCTACTCATTTACCGAACTTGCGAGCTGTTGTGCTCCATAGCCCGATTTTGTCTGGTTTGCGGGTCATGTATCCTGTGAAGCATACTTACTGGTTCGATATATATAAGGTTATCATTTCTTTTCTGTTAATTCTTCCTTTTAAATTACCTTCTGATATATAACCGACATGATATGCTAATGTTGTGCAGAACATCGATAAAATTCCTTCAGTTCAATGTCCCGTGTTGGTTATACATGTGAGTAGACTTCTATGAGCACTCTGCATGATTTCTGAGCAAGCTCTAGACAAGTCATTTATCGAAAACTGCATATTATGACAATCCTCTTTGTTCTGAAACTGACTAAACTTATTCTTTATGCCTTTTGAGATCATGATCTTATGGCACAAAAATTACCAAAAAATTTGTAGGTTTTTGAAACTTCCTGGTGTACAACTGTTGGTTCCAGAAGTGACAAGATTTTTGCCAAGTAGATAAAATTACTTCACTTGAATTGTTTGTCATCAAAATTCTCTCGTCAAAATTTCTTTCTCGATCACTTTACTGAAGTGCCATCTCTGTACAGAACCAATATAGCACCTAGTACTACTACTTTCTGAACTGATTCAAGAACCAAATTCCTTCCTCTAGATTTTCTGTTAATGACAGTTGATGTGGCATTACATTTACATTCTGCTCAAAGGTGTATCTTGTAGACACTTCTAAACCATCCAGATCTATTTTGTGTATCTCTTTTTTGCTTAAAACAGGTCTTCCTCTCAATTTTTTGCAGGGAATGTCTGATGACGTCGTGGATTCATCCCATGGAAAACGCCTTTGGGAGCTCTGCAAAGAAAAATATGAACCTTTATGGATCAAGGGAGGGAATCACTGTGATTTGGAATTGTACCCAGAATACATAAGACATCTTAAGAAGTTCGTGTCGGCAATCGAAAAGATACCTCCGGCTGAAACTGCAACTACTGAGAGATCACTTCTACAGGATCCTCCTACTACAAGTTCTGATCACTTTGAACTCCATAGGAAAAGCACGGATGGGAGGGAAAAACCAAGGGCAAGTACTGATTGTAAAGAGAAGGGTAGGAGTAGTACCGATAGGAGAGATAAACCGAGAGTAAGCACTGATAAGAAGAAGAAATCAACAAAGTGTTTTGAAGTCACCGAGAAAGCTAGAATTAGTGTGGATCAGCAAGAAAAACCAAGGAAGAGCTTCGATCGGTTCGATAAACCTCATCTCTTTTCATGTTTATATTCTCGGAGGAATTACATTCATTATCATTTTTATTTTATTTTTTTGAAAATGGTGGCAGGTTTGGAGGGATGATAAAGTCTAGCTTGTGCAATATTGATTGTTTCAATGTTCCTGCGCCTCAAATGGAGGAGCTCAAAGGCGAGTGCTAGTATTCAGCTGCACGAAAGATGGACATGTAGTTTCTTTCCTTGAAGAAGGGCCAATTTTAGTTGTTTTGTCACCTGTCCTCATGAAGCAAAGTTTTCCCTTATGTGTTATCCCATTGAATAAAAATATAAGCAATGCTTTCACAAGTACTTACACTGTAGGGTTCAGACTTAGCTATGTTCTCTATTCTGTGGGGTTTTAAAAGTCGAAATATTCTGCAGAAGAAAAAAAAGAAGACTATTCGTAAAGAAATCAAATCTTTTTCATGAATTTTTGCCAGAAAAAAAAAACACCACTAGAACAGAGCTACAAAATGATATAGCATTAACCTCAGCCCTGCCCAACTAGAATGGCACAAAGAGCAAAACATGATCAAGATACAAAGGCCCATTCCAGAGACGAGCCAAATTGATTACCTTTATTCTGAGAGACCAGCTTTACAGTCGAAACTGGAAACAGAGAATTTAAATAGTACAACAGAAAGGTTTAGTTTTAGTCAAATTTGTGGAACAAAAATCATTAACTTATAACACTGCCAGCCATTCATCGTCACAAAGACCGTGCCTCAACCAAGCTCAACGACGGGCAAGAAAAGATGGTGCTATGGAGCAGAGATCCAAAATCTCCATCTTGGAACAATGACCAGAATGGAAGCGGATGAGTGGTTAGTCTGAAACATTTTTGTTTATCATGAGGAATCTTCTGGTGGTTCCGCGTTTGATGGTGTGGGTGCCGAAGTATTTCCATGCTCGTGATTTTCCAGATAGTGTTGTCCATTCATTGTTTCAGATTTAGCGAATTGATCGACTGTTTTTGATGACTTGGGAGAGGGCTTTTCTGCTGTCCATACAATTTGTGAACTCTTTTCTTGGGAAAATGCTATGGTGGAATCGGTATATGAGAAAGATGGTAGAGTATAACCATAATAACCAATGAGTGGATGATCATATTTGCAACTTGTGCCAAACTTGCAGCTTCCATATGTCGTATAAAAGGTGCATACTGGCTGATCCTGTATGAATAAGCCACAGGAAAACGAGAAAGTAAACAAACATGTGATTCCGGTGACAATTAAAGTATATGAGAACAAAAAATAGAGGAAAATGAACAATAAATTTACAGGTCTTAGAGGAAGCCCAAGTGGTCCTATGGTGGGCACAGCTGCATGATTACTCTCCTTTGGGTGATGGTACTTGCACGAGGTTCCATACTTGCAGTTCCCAGTTTTCATGTAATATTGGCATTCTGGTTGATCTGGCCTCTCGGGTAAATCTAGTAGCAGGCTGGAGCCTGACTGTTCTTGATGCTTTGATATCTGGTTAGGTACAACCATATTGGCAGGGTAAATATGGTTCATGCTGCCCTGGCAATGCATTTATAGCTTGCTTACCGTGTCATAAAACATGAATGAACAAAAAGTAAAAAGGATGGGGCATTTACTTTCAGAAAAGGGGGCACAAATACTAAAAAAAGAAGAAAAAAATCTTATACTGCCACATGTGAGTATGAGACTTGACTAACTAGTCACTAGCAATGAAGCAATCTTAGATGTACACTGGAACATGTATATTATGATGGGCAAAAAAGGCAAAAGATCCAAATGTGAAGCCAATTTTAGGCAGCAACTGGGAAGTTATTTGCATTTTATTAGCTCTAAAAGATGTAAAGGATCATGATTGCAGCTAATTAACATGATAGGAAATGATTCAAAGTTTAGCCATTATACAACTTCAAAGGTTCAAACATCTGAGCGCATAAATTCTCTTTGATGTACTTTATCGATACACATTAGAGAATCCTTTTTAAACAAAGTTAAATTAATAATACCCCACCATATAGTGCTTCTAATGTAGTCTGTGGGTATGTGGCATTGGTCTTTCCAATAGGAACTGCCATACTTCCTAATCAAGTCCCTTTTTTTCTCTATGTAAATACCAAGTTGGAAAAGAAATATTGCAACTTAGTAGGATGTGTTATTTTTAGCATTTCATATCTACATAGAAGAATTTCTCAATATAAAATCTATAATAATAAAAAAGTTCTCAACAGCCTTTCATCAGTATGTATGCATCGATCAGCAAGTACTATGGAAAACTGTTGAACTACAGTAACTTGAAATATATGCTTTATCAATAACAAATTTGAACTCAAGAATCCCGTTCAACAAGAATGCTGAAATTTTTTCAACTTGTCTGGGTTGGCCTCCGGTTCCAATGTTAAACAGTTGAATTAGCTGGTTTGTTTGATTCCAAACACACAGATCTAACATATTAAATGACCAAACAAATTGAAATGACCACCACTATAAGTTAGCATTGGGCAGCTAGATTGTCCTCTTGTTTCTCAATGCATGTAAAAAAGACAGCTTTGAGAGAACTGGATGTGTGGAAGGTTCTCTTATTTTCAATAACTACTGTTTAAAGTAATTAGCAACAATAGAAGAAAGAACATCTTGCATGCTTGCGTGTGCAATGAGGCTTGGATTGCCAGCACATGGCAAGTGTTCTCTATTCTTGTCAATAATTTTACACAAACAACTTTCTCAAGGTGTAGTTTGAAGAAGGTAAGTTCTTTTGGTTGTTCATTGGTGTTGCAATGGGTATGCTTTTGCAAAGTGAATTTCCTATGATTGGGAAGGCAAACAAATGCAAGTCACATTTTTTTACTTTTGGTGTCTTTGTTTCCACCACCTTTCATGGATGGGCAAGATTGAAGAAGTGAATATCAAATTTATGAATGTCGTCGCCAGTTTACTCCAGAAAATTGCTCTTGTAAAGACAGAAATCGCTTCTTCAAGACAGAAACATTCTTTGGAATTTCATTATGACTAAGGCTGAGAAAAAACCTTATCAAAATGAGTTCTGCAAATTTTACATGATAAAAGGGTATTTTCCTGAAATGACAACTAAAGTTGGTCTAACAATGAATTGTAGCTACCAGCATCCTTCTACTGTTTTTTACAAGAGATGGTTTTAAAAGCATACAAAGTGCATCATTAGGTAGTGCATACAACAACATGAGCAGTGCATGTGCAAGAGCATAAAACATATAAGACAGAATGTAGAAACTAAAGCATCCAATACTAAAATTCTTTAAAAATTAAATTCAATTTCTTCAGCAATAGCAGTAAAAGATATTTGTATTTTGGTGATTTGAATTTATGTGAATATAACAAAAAATAACTTTGTAAAATGAAGGTTTCATAGATCAAACCAGCAAAACAGAAATAATGTGACAGAAAAAATACATTTCGTACAATTAAGAAGTTTTAGTAATCCTGAAATAATAGCTATATTTAGATGGCTTGAAGAGTTTGGGTTTCAATTTTAAAGTATGTAGCTACTAACCATATATGTATTCCAACCCTGCTGCACAGCCATTGTTCCTTGGGTGGGTGGCAGAACAAGAGGAACATAGGCTGGAAGAGATTGCATTCGTGGACTAGACATGTAAGGAACTCTTGATAAAGGCCATGGTGAAATTCCACCAATTACAGGGGAGGCAGATGTAGGTACCATGTGACTTGAATATCCATAGGCTGGAGATCCTGTAAGAGCGAATGTCGCTCCAGCAGTCACTGGCTGAGGATCAGGATGATTAAACTTGCAGGCAACTCCATATTTACAAGATCCAGTTCTCATGTAATAGGCACACGGCTTTTCATCCTGGAAATCAAATCAATGAATCTTGAACAATTAGCTACTAGAAAGAGAACTGCCTTAAATAACCACAAATGAAGTTGTTGGTAACTGTGGAAAATTAACAAATTGAATTGTAGAAAGGGCCAAGAAGCTTCAGAGACCTTTCGGATAGGTAGTCCCAAAATATTCAACTGAACCAATTTGGTATCGTGTTTGTCCCGTGGATGATGATATTTACAGGACGTCCCATACTTGCAAGTTCCTGTTTTCAGGAAGAACTGCAACAATAGTTGAAATAAATTAGAGACTGCCACATACTTCACTTGCTGACCCACATCAAGGAAGTTATTGTCAAGAAAAAAAATTCACTAAATTCAGTAGAATAGCAATGCCAGTTTGTTTCTAGCTTGAAACAACTGCTACCAAACATGCTAATAAAGCAAACTTTTCTAGTTTTTAGGTTGTAGTCCACCATGCTTTTTAATCATAGATGACAACAAGTTACAAATGACTTGTGTTGAAGTCCTATTGGATAAGAGAAACTAAAGAATCATAGCTCATGTATTTTGGGTGGGCAAAGCTTATGGTGCACTAGAGAGAATCAAGGTAGACAGGGACAGGGACAGGGAAGGATAGGAGGGATAAAAGTGATTTTTCTAGAGTAGAAAAGTAAATGATGACAATGGAATACGAGGGGACAAATGAGAGTGAAGGGAGCCAAGAGAGAATTGAAGAAGAAGAGGTGAGGCAAGGCTATGCTGTTGCATCAAACATGTCACCTATGTCTAACTAGATTAAAGAAGAAATTTTTGACCTGTGTGAACTTGTTTCAATACCAAATAGATTCCATTGATTTACAGGGAATCATTACACTGACATTTGTAGGATTCAGACATAGTACTCATTGACTAAATATCTAATGTGACACTAAACCTACAATGATAGAAGTATTAACACTTAACAATTTTACTTTTCCTTTCCAATTTCAACAAACTTCTCCAAAAAAAAAACTGCCAAACGTATTTTCTAAAACAGCTTAAGATACCCTCTTGGGTATCATGCTTCTCCATGTACATAGAGAGAAAACAAACAAAAACAAAAAGGAAAACAAAATAAAAATTAAATATTAACAAAGTCCATTCTGATTCTTTTTGGTTTATCACCTTCAAAATGACTTGCATTCATGTAGCATTTTGGTACTTGTTCATCCTAGCTTATATTTGCACTAGTGATGTATTGATAAAGTTTGTTACTTAGGTCAAATAAAATCAGGGATATGTTTTATAACAGATCTACTGCCCTGTGCATCTACAATGGGGTTTTCTTTTTTTGGTTGTAGCTCCATTACGAATTGCGTTGTGGTGAACAGACATTACTGGAAGTGTCTTAGTAAACCATAGAGCTATTTCATCAGACAAAAAAAAAGGGGAAATGCTTAAACTGTATGACAAGATGTACTAGCTGTTTGAAACTGTTTGGTTTGGATAATGCACCTGACAATCAGGTTGACCATCTCTCTGAGGGAGTTCAGCGCTAAACTGATTGTTCTGCAGAAAACAATTAACATAATCTTAGTTACAAGATCCAATGCAATCTGATTTCTTTTAACAATTGGATGGCCAAAAGTATGTAAATCTAGTTTCCATATAATAAGGGGAAAAAACATCACGTTCAAAGGCGATAAAGACAAAACAAAGTTCTCACCTGCCAATTGTGAGTAGGATGATTATACTTGCAGCTGCTGCCATATCCGCAGTTACCAGTCCTCATATAATATAGACAGTCAGGCTCGCCTGGGCGATCAGGATAAGAACTCAGCTGGCCATCAGCACCCTCATGGCCATCCTCGATGTTTAATTGCCACATAGCTTCTGCATCAGAAACACAATACTCAATTAGCTGCTTCTCTCTTAATACACCCGGTATGGCACCAATAAGGTGCACGTGCTTCACCTATTTACCCTAAGTTTGTTTCCTTCCCCAAATAAAAACAGCCAATTGACATGACAAAAAAGAGAATCCTAAATTGCAGAAATCAAGAAACAAAACGAGAAAAGGGGATCCGCTAAACCAGAAACCACCTTCAAGGTTATCTGGCGAAGCATTAGACGAATTGGAAACAGCATTGTGCCTAACGTCGGGCATCATCGGAAGCCGCGATCGTATCATAAAACTCCACCGGCAGATCAAACTCCGAGCGACGAAGCGCCAACAAAATCCAACCAGAACCACAATTTTAGCTTAAATCAACTCCCGATGACCGCCCCCCGCAACTCCAACCCTCGATCCGCTCGATTCGCAAAGCGACTCAGGTCTCCGGCATCAGGAAACAGGCGCAGCTGGCAGCCAAATCCGCGGGGAGAACTCACCGCGGCCAAATCGGCTTCGATTCACGCCCCAAAACGGGCGCCGAGAACACAGCAAGTTCGGATTTCCGATAAGGCGTTGGATCTCAACGGATCGATCTGGCGATCGCTCCCTCTCCCTCCCCAGCTCTCCTCCTCGCTCTCGCCCTTTTATTTCATTTTGTTCATTCTTTATCGTCGTAACGCAACAAGAGGGAGTGGAGATAGAAGCAAGGAGGTCGAAGCATTTATTCCTTTATAATTAATCTCTCTTTATATTTATATAAATACAATTAATGGAGTGTTTAGTACCCGTGCCATCTATTTATTATTAATTAGTCATTATTTAATTAATGCTAATGCTCTGTTCAAGCCCATCGTTTGTACGGAAATCAACTTAGTTTTTTTTTTATTTAAAAAATATCATAAAATATTATTAGGAGGACGGATTTTAGATCTTTCCTCCATCGCACCAAGGCCTACCTACTTGATTTCTTATTGAATAAAAATGTGGATCCCACAACTAATCACCACTTAAATTTGAGTTCGAACATTACATTACATTACGAGTCGTTAATCTCTTAAAGCTTGTTGTCTTTGGGTCTTCAATCTTTTTGTCCGAAGAATCTTGTTGCTAGAGCTTTAGCTTTATATTATTTATCCTAAAAGTTCACATTGCCAAATCATTTTGTTATATTTATATTTCTTCTGCATTTATAAATATTTATAGAACATTCGCATGCGACCCGGTTGGGCAACTTAATAAATAATTTAAATTAAGGAATAAAATGATATATTTAAATTTATTGCATATTAAATAAAGAAACTAACACAAAATTTATTTAAATATAAATAATAATATAATAGAATATAAAATTTAATAACATAAGAGTATCCATAAACGTATAATTTATTGCCAGAGTTGTAACAAATTGTCCAATTTCCTCTTTAGTTCCACTATCCTCTCTCTCTCTCTCTCTCTTTTAATAAATATTAAATTTACTTTTTTTTTATTTAAGGACAGAGAAAAAAATATACATTTTGTCCTTAGTAATTTATATATGTTTAAAAAAAATTAACATCAAAATATTAACTGTGTCATGTGCATAATAATATATATTAAAATTATTTTATAAATTAACATTACAATAATATTTTATTAAATTATTTTCTACATTTATTGCAACATATTTTTTTTTATTACAGAAGCTATTCTAAATTATAACAACTATACTTGTAATAACATTGAAATAATTGTAATTAAATTTAACCATATTAGTAGATATTTACAAAATGTCCTTCTGTTTCAAAAATGATTTATCAAAATAATAATAAATATCTCATTTGCAAAATATTTTAATATAATAATATTTTATTTGCTATTTTATTTTATATTATAAAATTCTAATAGTTTCTAAAATAATCATAAATAAAGTTTTCTTTTAATATTTATTTTAAAATAAGATTCGAGCGCCCGATATTTTAGTTTCAATTGCATTAGGATGCTGACGTGGCATCGACGATGAGTTTCAAAAGATGTCGCGAAGTTTGGAAGGGGAACGCCGCGACATCTTTAATTTAGCACCAGCCTGAAGTGCCCTCTCGTCCGCGCTTTCGCTCCTCCACGGTCGAGGAACGATCCGGAGCTCCGATTGTCCAGGCGTCTCTCTCGATCACTGAATGCGAACCAATCTTCTTGTTGGATTTGAATTTTCAATTTGTTCTTTTACTCTTTACGTTTGGATCTCCGATCGGGGGTATCTTGTAGGTCGGCGATCGGTTTCTATCACTGCCGGTTGAGATCCTTTCTGATCTTGGTTTCTCCTGCCGTGATGGAGGCAATAGAGGAGCTCAGCCAACTGGCGGAGTCGATGATGCTGGCGGCCGCCATTCTGGCGGACGAGGACATCGACGAGGGCTCCGCCTCGAAGAGGACCTCTACTTTCCTTAATGTCGTCGCTCTGGGCAATGTTGTAAGCCTTCCGTGGCTTTATTCCGTCATTTGAATGCGCCAGTCGCTTTTTATGTGTGTTTTTTTTTTTTTAAATATGAGATGAGTTGTTGGTTAACATCAAAGTTACACGTTTGAGTGGACGTTCACTGATCTTAGGGAGCTGGAAAATCTGCCGTATTGAATAGTGTGGTCGGCCATCCTGTTCTGGTACTGCAAAATTCGAACTCTCCTGATGATTTATCTGTAAGTTTGGTCGTCTATTGTGTTTCATAATGTTTGCGTTTGTCACAGCCGACGGGAGAGAATGGAGCCACTCGTGCGCCGATCACAATCGATCTCGAGAGAGATGGATCGTTGAGCAGCAAATCAATAATCTTGCAGATAGATAACAAGTCACAGCAAGTTTCTGCAAGTACGAGTCTTTAAAGCTTTGTCAAAGTGCCATTTTTTGTTTGCTTGTTTCCATATTTTCCCCTTGCTTACTCGTATTGATCGTCTTTATTTTTGTTGTAGGCGCCCTTAGACATTCTCTTCAGGATAGGCTCAGCAAGGGCAGTGGAGGTCGTAGTTCAGGAAAGAACCGGGCGGATGAGATCTATCTGAATCTTCGAACTAGTACAGGTTTGTTCTCTTTTCATGGTATTCTTTTTGTCACGAAATGTCGTATTTGATATGGGAATGCATCTGCAATTAAAGTTATTCTGGAACTCTGCTCAACAGTTGGATTGATAGGGTTAAAGTGAGTGCAACTGAGGTTGGATTAGGCATAGAAATAGGCTTAACTCTAATTTCATTATCCTAAAAAATTATGCCTAAATTTAATAAATCAATCAATCAATGGTTTAATTAGATTAATCCTCAAATACAAACTGTCCTCTAATAGGTCTCAAATAGTTTTTCAATTTATTATATTTGCTTCTGCTAATTATTATTATATTTGTTAATATAACAGTGACTAATTATTTTCTATTTTATGAGATAATATGTTCCATTTTAGCAGCTCCTCCTTTGAAGTTGATTGATCTGCCTGGACTAGATCAGCGGTCTATGGATGAGTCTGTAGTAAGTAGCAGTTTATGGTTTCTGGCATGCGGTAAATAAAATGGCACAGATTATGCCTTGTTCTAATATAATACCCTTTTAGGTTCGTGATTATGCTGCAAGAAATGATGCTATACTGCTGGTAATTATAGCAGCCGCTCAAGCATCAGATGTTGCTTCCTCAAGAGCTCTCAGGATGGCTAAAGAATTTGATTCCGAAGGTTTGCATGTGTGGCACACATAAAAATTAGCAATTTATTTGTGATTCTTATTGCATCTTTGAATTTGTTAATATATGCTTGAATATTATGATTTTGTTACAGTCTCCTCTTTCTTTCTCTATATTGTTATTTTTGTAGGAACTAGGACTGTTGGTATCATTAGCAAAATTGATCAAGCAGCTGGTGACCAGAGAAGTCTTGCTGCTGTTCAAGCCCTTTTATTGAATCAGGGACCAAGAAGTGCTTCTGATATTCCATGGGTAGCCCTTATTGGACAATCTGTATCTATTGCTTCAGCACAAGCAGGAGCAGTTGGATCTGATAATTCAGTGGAAACTGCTTGGAAAGCAGAGGCTGAAAGTCTTAAATTGATTCTTGCTGGAGCTCCACAAAACAAACTTGGTAGAGTTGCTTTGGTGGACACCCTCGCTAAACAGATACGTGAAAGGATGAAGATCAGGCTTCCAAACCTTCTCTCTGGGTACTTTATGAAGTTATACATTCTTGTATTATTATTTAAATTTCCCTGTGCATTTTTTATCTTATTTGAATTATTTCAGGTAAATATTTTGTGATTGCAGAACACAAAACAGTCTTTCTCATATGAGAGTTTGCTTGACAGATCATGCTTCTTTCACTCTTATAGCATTAATGTTATGGAGATTTTGCAAATGGCATGTGATTAACTCACACAGGATGATATTTCTTGAAAGCCCCAACTTAAAAAGGGTTTGTTTGTTAGTGCCTTGAAAATTGTCCTGGCCTAGCTAGTTCAACCAGTTTGAAAGGAAGCGTTGGGCAATGACAAAATTATTGCCGTCTAACCTGATAGTCACAGATTCAAGTCGCAGAAATAGTCTCTTCCAATGTAGAATAAGGCTACGTACAAAAGACCCAATGTAGCGAGACTTTCTTAGGACTTTGCATTGTTAGGAGTTTTGTACACCGGGTTGCTCTTTTTTAGCTAGTTCAACCTGTTTGCTGGAAGCAGAATAGAATTTGGCTGGTTTAGGCACATTAAAAAAGTCAAGAAACAGACAAAGTTGCTTAAACCTGACAGGATCCCGTTAAAGCACTAAAGCCAATTGACCTAGGATTTGCTTACCTAGTTTTCAATTATTTGATTTTGTATTTCTTTATTCCTTCTGCTTGATCTGGTTGGACCAACTAAACTACAAAACCAGTGTCAGGTAGGTTCAACGCCTGGTCGAGTTTAAAACATTGTTTGTTTTTATCTATCCTTTCATATATCTCCATAAAGTTCTACAAAACATTGTTCATGAAATTTAAATCTCAGACCTGGTAACTTCTTCAGTTCTTACAGACAATCTCTAGTTTAAGTACATATAGATGCACAAATCTAAATCACTGTGGTTTTCCTTCATCTGAATGTATTATAATTTTTGGAAGTATTATTTCTATAAAAATGTTATTATTGTAGTCACCTGCTGTCTTTATCTTAGAATGCCAATGGCCCAATTTTTCACATTGCTTTATTGTGCTGCTATTAGCATAGCTATATCTATTA
Organism: Alpinia galanga; assembly: GCA_037177395.1. Lineage (NCBI taxonomy): Eukaryota > Viridiplantae > Streptophyta > Magnoliopsida > Zingiberales > Zingiberaceae > Alpinia > Alpinia galanga. The sequence continues at coordinate 3,547,464 of JBAMHZ010000048.1, read as the reverse complement.
ATTGTTGTAGTAGTTCACTTTGGTACACTGTGCTTTTTTGCTTGCATTTCACAAAGGGATTAGTTGCTTCTCACAACAGGTTATTTTGCCAGATTTCATGATGCATTTTTTATGTTCTAACATGACATACATTTGTTTACTGATCTATGCAGATTACAGGGTAAGTCCCAGGCTGTTCAGGATGAATTATTCAAGTTTGGCGAGCAAGTGGCAAATACTGCTGAAGGTACTAGGGCTACTGCACTGCAGCTTTGTCGAGAATTCGAAGATACATTTCTGCAGCATATTTCTTCTGGTGTGGTCAGTATTATGTTTGCAATACTTATGTTTGTTATTTTTTTTAGGGTGAAAAGCTTAACAATGATAAATTCCTCTATGAGAAATCAGTTATTTAAAATGGTTATCCTTTTATGATATTACACTTATCACATGTGAGTCAGTGATATGATGCTCTAATATGATCTTGTGTTGTGCTTAATTTGTGCAGGGTGCAGGTTGGAAAGTTGTTGCTACCTTTGAAGGAAACTTCCCCAACAAAATTAAGCAGCTTCCATTGGACAGGCATTTTGACATAAACAATGTTAAACGTGTATATTTCCATCCCTATGCTTTTTTACTAGCTTAAATTAGTTTTTTTTCATATGCCTAATTATTTGTTTGTTACCTTGCCCCCTAGATTGTGCTTGAGGCTGATGGCTATCAGCCATATTTAATATCTCCTGAGAAAGGTCTGAGGTCCTTAATAAAGTGTGTTCTTGAACTTGCTAAAGAACCATCAAAGCTTTGCGTAGATGAGGTGAATTATCTGTTATGGTATATATTGCTTTTACAACTAAATTATGTGGCAAATCTCCTCTTTGATATAACCTCCACTTTGCTTTGTTGTTAATTATTTAGCATATATTAGTGCTCTACTTTGCTTCATTGTTAATTATTTAGCACATATTAGTGAATTTTATGTTTTATGTGAATGTTTTCTTGTTGCAATTTAAACAGGTACACCGGGTTCTGCTGGATATAGTTTCTGCTTCAGCAAATGGGACCCCAGGACTTGGCAGATACCCACCCTTTAAAAAAGAGGTAGTATTGCAATCTAATGTTTCCATCTCGAGCAACATGTTTACTTTCTTGCCACAGGCGGCTTTTTTGTATTTCTGATGCGTGTGAACACTTTGAAATTTCTTTGTTATCTTCAAAAAAAGGTGGTTGCAATTGCATCTGCTGCCTTGGAAAATTTCAGGAATGAGGCAAAGAAGATGGTCGTTGCACTAGTTGACATGGAACGGTCTTTTGTTCCTCCTCAACACTTTATTCGACTTGTGCAACGCAGGTTTGTTGCTATTCCTGACACAATCATTCAAAAACAGATTTTTGATGTCCTCTTTGTCACTTCAATTAAAGTTACATTTGGCCAATTTGAATTTTTGCATGGAGGACCATTTACAATGACAAAAGGGCAAGAATGGTTCTTTAAGTAATGTTATAATTGCCACACATAGATGAAGATTCTTTACAATGAGAACTTGATAATCAATTAGAAATATTCGTTCTTGAAGTGCTTCTAATTAGGAGATCCTTCTAAACTACATCCTTTTGGCCAAAAGATATTAGAAAATGAGACACATTAGAGCAAGTATTTGAAAATTTTGACAAAAAAATATAATTCTAGGATTTTTTGAGGATTATATAAATATATACAATTTTGATATCCTACGCACCCGTTTCCTGTGTGCCCATGAATGCACAGTGCCTTCTTCGCTCGTGAACTCGGCGTTGTCGTTGTTGTTCAGTTAGATTCTAACTGAAATCCAAATCTGGCTGGATCATGGTCGGAATGTGGTTCGATTACGACTATTAGTGGCCGCCATCGGGCTAAATTTCGGCTCGATTGCGTGCGGCCACAGGCCTGTTGCCGGTGGTGAGGATGGCACCGGTGACCCTAACGGGTTCAGGAATTGACTATAGCGCACTTAGTGAGAGTACTGTGCATTTCTCATTACTGTGCAAGTCGTGGATCGGATGGCTCACAGCTTGTTGCGCATGACATTCACTGATCAATTATAGAGGCTATCACTCCTCTATCTCTCTCTCTCTCTCTCTCTCTCTCTA
>JBAMHZ010000048.1:3487070-3497527 GCA_037177395.1 Alpinia galanga | reverse complement strand
TTCTATTCCTCCCTCTAACTACAAGAAAGTCAATTTGCGATTGATTATTCCCACTTTTGAACGTGATCAATTGTTCTTCTCTTTTCTTAAAAAACATATTAGCTAGTATAAGGTCATATGCTATCGTAAAATTTAATATAATTTTACCTTCTTCATTTGTTCCAAATTCATAACTCCCATTTACCTTCTTGTATTCTTTATTTGTTACTTTGACATACCTATTTAGATTGCCTCCTATTAAAATCATTTCATTTGGTGGAATATTTTATAATACTTCATCTAAATTGTCCCAAAATATTGATTTAGTATTTTCATCTAATCCTATTTGTCCTTTCTAACTACTCCTACAACTTCATCATTTAACAAACTATCTACAACAATACCCACTCCATTTCTTTTTTTTTCTCTTTCATCCAAATTCTTTATCATTTTTACCTTCTCGCCTATCCATTTTGTCTCTTGTACACACAAAATACTAATTCTTCTTCTGATCATTGTATCGACTACCTCCATTGCTTTACATGTGAGGGTTCTTATATTCTATGTTCCAAATCTTAGACTATTAGTTTTCCTATAATATTTATTCTTACCCAATCTATGGTGTGAGAACTCTTATTTAACACTACACTAAGTTCTCATGAAGATGTAGCGGTCTTTACTAAGACGTTACAGTTGGACCCTGCAATGCGAACTCTTGCATATTTATCACTACACCCAAATTCTGGAGATGTAATGGTCCTTGCTGAGACGTTCCAGTCGGACCCTGCAGCGCCTTCCTTCCGGGGAACAATCTAGCATTAGCATAATAGTTTAGTGGATCTATTCATTGAACATTTGCCTTAGTTTAACGCTAACTGACAACCTAACGCAACCCTCCTCCTTTATCTGGGCTTAAGACCGGCCATGACAGGATTAACTCATCATGGGCGGAGTTGGCCTGAACAAAGAAATATCATAAATTATAGATAAACATTTGGCTGTGCCTAGTCTATCATTGCTTCCCTAAGTAAAGCTAAATGGAGAGAAAAGATCAAGAGTTAAGCCCAAATAGTTGTCATTATGGCCTTTGGTAATTGTTTTTTTCCAAAAGACCATATATGTGATACAGTTCGTTCTGCTTGTTTGTAAAAATCCCAGGAGAACAGAGACAAAGTCATAGAGACACTAACCAAACACTAACAATTTGACTGGAAAGCTTTGAAATTTTGAGCTCATTACCTCAGTTCTGCCTCGCAAGATGGGTCTTTTAACAAACATCTCCGCAAACACACAACCAACACTCCACAAATCTATAGTAGCTTCATAATCAGTTGAACCCAACAGTAATTCAGGTGGTCTGTACCATAAAGTCACAACACGGCTGGTTAATGGTTGCTTATGTCCAGGGTGACAGAAATTTGCGAGGCCAAAATCAGCAACTTTGAGAATCCCTTCATTGTTAACTAGAAGGTTAGCTCCTTTTATGTCCCTATGTATAACATTGCGTGAATGACAATACTCAAGGCCATATAACAACTGTTTCATGTAGCACTTGACCTGCAGTTCACAGAGAGCAACAGACAAACAATTCCCTTATAAATTACCAATAGGAAATTATGATAAACAATTCCTTGAAATATTTGAATAATATAATCAAACCTGTGATTCGGATAATACAATATCAGGAGAAGTGGAAAGTCCTGCGAGATCATGTTCCATATACTCAAATACAAGATATAGAACACGTGATAATCGAGAGGCAATCAAGCCTTCCAACTTCATAATATTTGGATGATCAAGCATGCGTAATATCTTTATCTCTCTTGCCATAAACCTAACACTCTCTAGCTCAAAATTGTCAAAGCGCACCTTCTTCAAGGCAACCATCTTTCCAGTGTCTAGATCACGAGCTCTAAAGACACTGCTATAAGTACCTTGTCCAATCTTAAAATGCAAAAAGAGAAAAATTTCAGATGGATCAAATTTATCAGAAAATAGCCATAAACAAAAATTTTCCATCTGTGCTTCACAGTATTTGCCCAATATCTCAATGGCTTGGCCTTGATGCGTTGTCTGTGAAATCGAGGGAAATCCTTGAATTCCACCTATGGTTTCTTAATGGACAAACAAAAAAAAGATACGCAGATGGGTAAATCGTTATAATATCTGCATTACCTTTTCCAATTTTTCAAAGGACTCAGCTTTAAGAGGCACCCATCCCTGAATAGCTTCCCCGGCCACAGCGCTGAGCCAAGAGGGCCATCCTGCAGCGACCTGCTCCCCTTCTATGTATTTGTGAAGATTCCTCAGACGAAGGTTCTGCAAGCCAGTATCTTCCGTGCTCACCTTCCCATTTTCCCCCGATTCAAGGCGATTCTCCTCCTCCTCTTCTCTCTCTGGCTGAACTTTCTCTGTCTGCTTTGCTGACAGACGCCCTCGCCAGGACGATGAGATCGGGCCTGACCGCTCCCAGAGGTCCCGCAGAATGCCAGAGGAATCGGACGCCTGCGGCACCGATACCGCGTTCTTCGACGAAATGCAGCCCATGCCCGCCCAGTCCTACAGCATCGGAGAGGTCAGCAGCGACGAGTAAATGCCCGGGATCAAGGAAACCGGGGAAGGCGGAGGAGCTAATGGACGCGGGTGGTAGGGGGGAGTGGGGGGTGGAGACGGACCCCCTTCCCCCCAAACCAGAAGATGATGTAAAACTGAATCGCTCGCGGATCCGGCAGCGCCGTAAGCACCACTAAATAGCCTTTGGGCTGTAATATCTAGGGTTTCTCCTTTCTCCCGATATTAGCGGCGCCTCGGGGTAGCTTGTGGCGGCAACGCAAAAGACACCCAACGAGATCGGTACGGGAACGAGTGATGGCTATGCTAGCCGTTGGCAGCAAGCTCTGTCTCGTGCCTCGCCTCAGTCAAACCCTTTGGCTTCTTGTGACCTGAAAATGCTCTTTTGCTGGTGTTTTATGGACCGGTGGACATGCGAATCCTCTGTCCTGTTCCTAAAGCTTCTGTCGACCAAATGGCATGAGAGTGAGTGGGAAGGGCAAGCGTCAAAGATATGAATCAGTGCACTGCAGATTGAGGACCGAAACAGAGAGAAACGAAGACGATTGAGAAAGTGGATTGACGACCATGAGAGCTGCAAGCTTTCCACAGAGTGCCCTTCCCCGTCGGAGGAAGCCAACGGTGCAGTCCGTCACGTTTTCATATCTATTTAAGGGACATTTTCAATCTACCCTCTTATTTTATCCCCAGTTTAATTTACACCTTAGCTGAAAATATTTCATAAATAAAAAGGGTTTCATCTTAATTATTCTTTTTAACAGTTCAATAGTGTATATGACAGCGTGGACAAGCATATATTTATATTTAAAAAATAAAAATAAAAATCTTTTTGATATTTTTTAAATATAAAATTATCTTTTAATGCTAATAAAAATAACACTCACTTTTTTTATTTTTATGAATAAAATACATTTTATTCTACTTTGTTAAAGTATAAATCAGATAGATATATTATTAGGTAAAAATTAAAGAGCATCCTTTATAATATCTTTTGTTAAAAGGTGCCTCTTTTAAAAAAATATATTAAAACAGCTCCTACCTCTAAACTGTGCTTCTATCTAAATGCCCTTAAATTTCATCGGTCCAAATTTATCAACTCATCTTTCTAAAGTGCTCCTTTAGAAAAAATTAAAATAATATATTTTTTAGCTTTGGTATCGTTATAATAATATACTAAAACAATACATAACAATTATAACGTATAGTAAATATGTTGTAATGTAATCAAAATTATTAAATATAGAATAATATTATATTAAAATATTCTTTATTAATTCAATCAAAATTAATTTATGTTTTAATCAATATGATATAATTGCTCATTTTCAATAAATGCTATAAATTATAGAAGTGGTAATAGCTATTCGAATGTTATTTTAATCATTATTTAAATATCATTTTTGATAAAAGTAATAATAAGATGCCTTATTTTATTAATTTATTTTCCCCCTTTCATTTATATCCTATATTATTCATCAAAATACAGTCAATCACATAATAAAATTGCTTCTCAATTAAAAGGAAGGGAACACAATTATGGTGAATAGTTTAATTATTATTACATGCGTTTTTAATGTATTCCAAATTGTTCGTCTTTCTTGTTTGGAAAGAAAAAACAATCATAAAAAAAATGATATTATCATTTAGACTGTGTTTATTTGATGCTTTAACTATTTCCCCTTTTGTTAATGTCAAATTTAGATGAAAATACAAGGAAATAACAATATTGAATTAAGTTCCTTCTTCCTCTCTGTACTTTTTTTTTATTAAAAAAAAATATCTATATTTTTTCACTTTGCTTTTCTTTCATTAATGACGATAATACACAAGTTACATTAAATTAATCAATAAGTGTTTACCATATAATTCATATTATTTAGTGTAGTTGATAATTATATAAATATTTATCATGAGATATTGAAATCAATTTTCAATCGATACAAAATTAAAAGTAGATATAAATTATAAAATTGTAATTCTAAATTTATGTGAAATTAGAAAATGGAAGAACATTCCAAAAGAGCATAAAACATGAAAATATCGAAACTGCCTTTTTTTTTTCCTTTCTGCTTTCTCCCTCGCACGGTACCGCGCGACGTGCTTGGGATTAGGGATTCGTTTCCGCTTTCCCGTGGTCGCTTCGTTGTTCACCGTCGCAGCTGCTTCGCCCTTCGATTTCTAGGGTTGCTTCTCCGTTGCCAAGTTACTGCTCCGACGCTTTTGATTCCTTGTGTTCGTCACTGGCAATTTCACTATTGTTGGAATCTGGTTCGAGATTTGGAGCTTGAATAAACGATTTTTTTTTTGTTTGTATTTTTCGTTTTCTATGATAATGTCCTTTTTTTTCCTAGTGCTTCTCGGGATGGTGGGAAGGTTTGTGCTCGCGGAAGCTACAAATTAGCCGAAATGGTTAATTTTGTCGACTCCTCGTAATTACGGTTTTCATGGTACTGCTTCCATTTGAAGTTCATTTTGCTCGTGAAGCTCTTATATCATCTCCTTTTCTAATGTAAAATTACGGAGATATGGTTATGTTAAATAGAAGGACAACATCGAGGATTAGATCACTTTTTACAGCAATTTTAGCTTTAAGAAATAAGCAACAGGAGAGAGCAGAGACGTGAGAGTCAGTAGTGGTTTTATTCGCAGTCAAGAGTTTTACTTTGTTGACGTATTTGTGGGGCGTAATAGTGTGACTCAGATGACTACTCGTTGCAAAAAAGGTGATTCGCGCTCACCCTAAGCGCCACAGCCACTGTAAGGAAGGTAAATCATGATGACTGAGCTCCCACCTGAGTGGGGGGTAAATTTTTTCTAGGGGAAACAATCGACCCAATTGTTGCAAATCTATCATCCAGTGACCAACTCGGCTATGCCCTAGGAAGCAAATGACTCAGATTACTAATGCATTTACTTGAGGAAGATAGTCTCAGGGTAGTCATATCATGCATACTTTTTATTGATTAGTAAACTGATGTAGACCATACATGCTTTTGGCGAAGATTGCGAGTATTTACAGCATCACAGTGAGCAAAGAATTTCCAGGAACACCGACAGAAGCATGGAATGGAAGTATGTAGCAGGGCCCTATGTCTATGCATATTGATATACATTCTAAATGAGCCTCAAGCACGGAATAGGAGGGTCTTGTTCTGGTATGGGAGGAGGTGGTTTACCTCTTAGTTATGCTTATCTTTTCTGATATCAATCAATGTATGTATGTGTGCACATGAAATACCACATTGTTCGTGAATTTTATTTTGGGCATCCTCCATCTGTACTTTAAGGTTTTAACACAACACTTTTTTTTTATTGTTTTTTTGTTTTATGAAATTCAGTTTGTCAATCTTAAAAAATTTAGCAAAGTATTTTAAAAAAATCCTTGAATCATATTTGATGAGAGTAGAATACTTAAATCTAACGAACTCACTTTTGTACATCGAAGTAAATGCACCTGGTTGTTAACTTTTATGAAAATATACTGTAATACCATTTCATTTGAAACATTAATGATTCATGTTAACTTGCACCATAGAGAAGTCTCTTTTATAGTACAATAGACAGATATCAGTAGATCTGAACTGTGAATTCAATTTCACTTCGTTGTACCTTCTTGTCCTTGTTGCTGAAGGGTGTTAGATGGTAGGTTTATGTTTATGTTTTCTTTAGCATCAGCTCCTTGTGAACCACATCCTTTCATCCTTTTGTTTTCTTTATTTCCTGTTGTTGAAGCGTGTGATATGTTATGTTCATGCTTTTGTTTTCTGAAGCGGCAGCAGATTCTCAGTGAACCACATTCTTGTGAGCTGAATGATATTTATCATTCTTTACTAGGGTATTTTAGCACCGCCTTTACCTATTATTGGCCTGTAGATGCTGCTTAGTTCTAAATTTGACATTTGACATTGAGGACATTTTATGCAGGATTATGTGAGTATTCCAGGCCTCACATCCATTTGGTTTCTTAGATTTGTTTAATAAATGCAGTGCAGTTCTGATAGTAAGATGGATAGACTGCCAGATTCATGTACAACGGTACCAATTTCTTCTACTCTTGATGAACTTGATGTAGTTCCACATCCACATCTCCTCGAACGAGAAATTGCACAGGAAAATTTACAAAGAGAATCAGGTGCAAATTATGTACATGAAACTCATGGGCTATGTGAAGGAAGAATAAACTATGAATTAGCGCTGGAAAGAGAGTTAGAATATCGGAAAAAACTGAAAGATGATTGCTTGCGACCTTTTGCTACGAATAGGGTACCTCCTAAACCTTCTCAAGTAAGAATTGTTGTCAATTTTACAAGCATGAAGATTCATTACTTATGTCTATTTCTCTTTTCTTGGTTGAATTTTTTTTTTCTAATTTAAATTTTTCATGAAATTAAAGTGTGCTACTCTAAAGCATAAATCTGCAATAGATTTGCCTTGTTTTATTTGTAAGTTGCATCATATTTGTAAATGTATTGACAATACGGCATGCTTCTGCCTCAAAGTCAAAGTCGTAGGGAATCAATACTGTGTCATAACTAAAGTACAATGGTTTATCCCACTAAGTTTTGTGGGTCAAAAGCTTATATCCTGATTTTCCTTTTATTTATTTATTTTCATTTTAAGTACTAATTATATTGAAATTTCATGAGGTGTATGGTTCACTTCTTCATGCTCTTGCTACTAAAATACTAATAAGTAATGTCTAGATGTTATTAGAAGGGACATGCTGCTCTCAAATTAAAACGAGTAAGAAAAACAGTGCTAAGTTTAGTTACTCTCACATGAAAATTATCAGCAACATCTAGTTGGAAATAAAATATGCAACACTTTTCTTCCCAACACCATGTCTTATGAGCTCCTTGGAACCAATGCCGTCTTGATCTCAACTGCCATCTTCATCTCAGATTCCATCTACAACTTTCTGATGGATGGATCAACACTAGTTAACTCATCCTAATTTATACTTACATATTTTACCAATGTCATGTAAGAAACCTCTTAACTCAGAAATTACACATTTTGGAATCTTTTATTCTTGATCTACTAAATCATCAAAGTATCTGGAGATTAGAAATATGAAAGAAGAATAAAATACTCTCATTTCTTTGTCTCTTGGATTATTTGCAGTGGGAAAATGTGAAATGTCATATATATTATGTTTCCTTTTGGAGTTATTAGATTAATCTAGAGAAAGCTTGGTCAATGAATATTTAAATTTATATACGCACAAATCTGAATGCATATGTTAGTTAGCAAACATTATCTGAAATTTTCTAATATCCGATTGTATCTGGAATTTTAATTTTATCTTGTGTGTTGCATCTTTCAAATTCACCTAATAATTTACCGTCTGCCAATTAGATTGTAAACGAATCAAGCCAAGCCAAACTTTATAGCATTCAGGTTTGTTTGATAAGATAACTAAGCCAAGTCGAGCCAAATTTAAAATTAATCAAGCTATTAAAATAGTTGTTCAAACTTGACTTCTTTTTTTTTTTAGCTTGAGTTTGGTTCTAGCTTGAATTGAGTTTGACTTGTTTAATTGATATCAAATTTCTAAATCAAGCTCAGTTCAAGCTCGAATCAAACTTGATTTAAACTTATTTAAGTTTGACTTGTTTAAATGTTATCAAGCTCTTAAGTTAAATTTGTTTGAAGTTTTAATATTTTAATATTTGTTTGATTGGTTAGTATAAACATAGTTTACAAGTTTTGTTCATGAACATAGTTTATAAGTTGTGTTTACAAATATTGTTCACGAATATTATCACGAACATTGTTCACGAATAGAACATTATTTATGAACAATATTCATGAACATTAACTAATTGAACACATATGTGTTCAAGTTTGTTCATTTAATTTATCAAGTTGTTCAAGTTTGTTCATTTAATTGATTTTAATATCTATTGATCAAGTTGAATACCAAACTTATTTACAAACGCTTGATTCATTTACAGTTCTATGTCCAAAATGATTGATTTGTTCCTTTTTCTAATCCTTACTCTTTGTTCTCATTATGGAAGTTGCCTCTAGAGCCTAATCTTAAGCGGAAAGAAATTTCTGGAGTCCACACAAAATCAGTGCCAACTAGTAGTCATTCTCCCAGACCACCACTCCAAGATTGGCAGGTTGAATCACGGAAATTGCATTCACAACAACTTCCTGCCAAGCGACTAGCTTGTTACAGAACCTTAACACAACATTTACAGAGTAAAAACCGTTCTCCTCAGCAGTTGAATTGCAGCCAACCTCCAGACCAGATGTTCAAGCTTAGGCCACATCTCCAACATCAGCACGGGTGTCAACCACCTCTACACGGATCTCTGGCTCCACAGATCAATCTGCCTCAACAAAGCAATCAACCAGCTATGAACAACCAGGTGAAGTTTTACTGGTGCAATTTTTGCCAGATGAATTTTGATACCTCTTCCAAACTTCACTGGCACTATCAGACTGAAGAGCACAATGCTAGGCAAAATGCGAGGCGCAAGTTTACAGATGTCAATAAAACAAACGACACTAATGTTCCAAATGGAAACACGATGCTGTGGTGTAAAGAGTGCAACGTACCATGCATGAATGAAACGTTATTAGCTCAGCATCGTGCTGGAAAGAAGCATGCTGCTTGTCTTCGTTTGCTAGCACGAGGTGCTACTTCCACAGCAGCTGGCGCTGGTGAGCCTCCCAGAATTTGAGGATATGGAACCACAAAGCAAGTATGGTGGCATAAAAAAAAACTTGTTCTTCAACTTGGGGTCTTTTTACCTTCTTATCTAACAATGTGCATAGCGTTTTGGGTTTCATAATGAAAATTTGATGCTATTAGCTTTCGGTTTGACCACTAACTTGGTCACTATGTTCATGTCCTATTAAAGAGCAAGTGCTTTAGTACTTGAGAAGATTTGATGCATAGCGTTCTGTTCATGTTTTAGAGACCTGAAACATGTCAAACGTGATGCACTTCATCGCATCTCATATAATAGCTCCTTATAGTCATGCCAATACATTGGGATTTTTTTTCCAAGTGTTAATTTTCTTTTTAAAAAATATTTTCTATTGTAGATAGTTGTATAAGATTTAATCAGCATTGAATTCAATGAGTATATATGGACAAAGAACAAGATATATAAATATTATTTTACACAATACATCCGTGAGTATCTGTGAACATCTTCATTTCTATTGTTTGACCTCCTTGAATTTAAGAATTTAATTATATTACATGAACGATCGGATGGTGAATAACAAAGGTTTTTACGGATAAGTTGTATAGGGTAATATTTCTATATATATAATTGATATGTTATGCGATGGTTTTATGCGTGACTATGTGCGATACCATTCGTTTGTTGTCATTCATCATTAATTTTGTCGTCGTCAATCGTAATTGAATATTATAGCTAATACCTAAACCTTAATGACGCACTGAGCGACGCTAGCGCATCCTATCGAGATTGGATTTCGATCAAATCATGGCCTAATTAGTTAAATTTTGACCAGACTGCGATTGGATTTCAATTGCAATTCGGTCGAAATCTGATAGTGCAATATGATTTTAGTGATTTTCAAGTTAAGTTATTGTGTATTCTTCATTATTGTATATGGAACGGCGCCTAGCTTTTATGAGAGAGAGAGATTAAGAATGTGTCTTCCTCTTCGTGTGCATCCCCTCGGCATTATTGGTATCGGTCAAAATCTGGTCGAATAACGATTAGAATTCGATCGAATTCTGATGTTGTCGAATTGCAGCCACGATGTCAATATGCATCCCGACTATGATTGGGCTTGATTTAGTCGGATTTTGATCAAAATTTAACCGTGATCGGATGACTAAATTCAAAGGTCGGCGAGAGATTGCATTATATATTATATATAGAGAGAGTATGTTAATAAAATATTATAAGTTA
>JBAMHZ010000048.1:3455969-3476132 GCA_037177395.1 Alpinia galanga | reverse complement strand
TATGGAGTGAATTATAATATTCTAAACTACAAGGGTTTAGATATAAAATTTCGTAAGCTCCGATGAAATAATATTCTTATTTACTTGCAAACGAAGCTGTTAAATCGTTCACGCAGTCTCATCCAGGGGCTTCTCCTTCGACTCGAGGCCATGGCGAATCCCCTCAACCGCGCTCCAGGCCCTCTGCGATCGAGGTACACGTTGGCGTCTTTCTCTCCTGCATCGATTCCTTTGTGTGATTTCTTTTTTTTTTCTTTCGAGAATTTTGTTACTTTCTAGGTTTCTGGTTTTTGTTCCTGGGTTTCTCATGAACATTTCTTTTTTGGGTGTTGGGATCTCAGGGAAGGGCTAGTTTCTCGTCCATCCTCTTCGTCGGACGAGATTCAATTGCGGATCGACCCGATGCATGGGGATCTGGACGAGGAGATCGGTGGGCTTTACCGAAAGGTCCGGCAGTTGAAAGGGGTGCGGTTTTTTTTTTCCTGCCTTTCTTCTGCCTGTATTTCATTTTATTTGGTTCTTCTGTATTGTTTCGTATCGGAGTATAATAGTTGGATCAGGGAGGGAAGTATCGAGTAGAAAAGGATCGAGATGAGGCTTTAGTGTGAACACAAGTCTGATAGTCCATTTTATTTTAGTTAGCAAGCTAACATAATCTTCTTATGACTTAAAGTTTTATTTATAAGAGAATCAAAACGACAATATAGTGCCATTATCATGCCCTTGTGTACTTTCTCTTCAAATTGTTGGTATAGCCTTGTGAAAATGCAAGTTTAATGCTGTCCAGTTTCTATTATTACTACTCTGTTGAACTGTTTCATTCATAATAGGCATAATAGACTCATTGAAGTTTTATTTGTTGAGGGGGAGCTTCGCATGTTTAGATATACAGGAAGCTCCAAGTGCCTTTATCAGGCAAGATGATGGAATTCTTAATTTCTAGGAGGACATTGTCTTCGTTGTGTGTAGCCATGGATTCTTGACTTTGTTTTCATGTAGTGAAATTTCAATATTGGCAGCAAAAGAATACCCTTTTTATGGTTGGCCTAGTTCTTGACATCTCGTTCATGATTGATCTTGCAAAATCTGGTAAAGATTTGTGGTGGTTATAGTTCAAACTTCAAATTTGTCCCTAACCTGCTAAGATGCCGATTGGTTCAGATATTTGTTAGTACTATAATCGGATATGCATAATATGTTGCATTAGAAGTCATTCCAGTGATCAACAATTCTTTCGTTTTTTCCACTGAATAAAAAAATAGTTGCAGAATTGGCATTCAATGTGAAATTCTTTCTTTTTTGTGGAACACAGATGCATTTTGTTTTGGTATGTTAGCTAAAGCAGGAAGGCAGGTAGTGTCTTAGGAATTCCAAGGACAATGATGACAATAGTCTCAATCCCTTGGGATCATGAACTTTTTCCCGCCATTGAACTAGTTTCTACATGTAAATCTATATCACTAGTAATTAACAACCTAGTCTTGCAAGCTACTCGTTTATGAGGTTGTTCGTTCTATGAGTTCCAATACAAAAATTAAACAGTTACAGTTGTCTTCCAAATTTATTAGCATTTATAGAACTGATACATAGTATGAGTAATTGAGGATTCTGCTTGGCCTTTACATACATTAACATATAGTGACTAAATTGTTGTCAATATCATAAACAAGACAACTGCTGTTCTTGGGCTTAATGTGCATGATCATATAGTCACTTGAAAGTTTGTATCCTCTAGAAAACAATACATACAATCTAAAAATGGAGATACTCAAAGGTGATCATAGCCATTAAGAAGCCGTGTTATCTTTTTCCTCAGTTTCTTGTATTAAATCAGTTATCTTTTTCACTTGTTGCGACACTACTTATTCTCTTTGTAATATGTGTTACAGGTAGCTCAAGAGATAGAGTCCGAAGCAAAGTTTCAGAATGATTTCATAACTCAATTGGTAATATTCATTGAAGTTCACAGTCTTATATGCTTCATGCATATATCAAGTTAATGTAGAAACTTCATCTAATCTTGACTGTTGCTCAAAAGCTATCTTTGTGCTGTAATTTTATAAAATCCATCCTTTTTTTTTGCATGCCATTTCACTTTTCATAAACTTCAAAGAAATTAAGAAATCTGATAGAAGAGTGCATTGCAAGGCTCTTTGGTAAATGTCTAGGCATTGGAATCAGGTAAGGCCCATTTAGAGCCCCTAAATCGTGTTAGATGGGTGAGTTGAATCAAGGCTTCTCTATGTTTGCACCTCACCTGAAACGTCAAGCGACCAGGTGCAAGTTGAACTAAATTTGGAAGGATTCTCATCAAAACACTCCATAACCACTAAGATGACTAGCGGCAAATCAACTAAATTTGGAAGGATTCTGTGTGACTTAAAAAGTTTCATAAAGTGGATCCTATCAGTTAGTCCACATGAATAGAGAATAATCTATCCCTCCAATCAACTGATTCTTCTTGGAAAGTACCATAAAAGGGCACGTCATATTTGGACCTAACATTTCATCACAATACAAGTTATATCTCATTTCTTTGATCAAATCTCACAAATAAAATTGATCTCATAGTAGGAAAATACCATCAAGATATAAATCTGAGATTAGGGACACTGCCACCTATAAAAACGTCAGGATGTTACCCACAACATACTTTAGCACACTTACAATAAAAACAAATATCTTTAAGAATTCATACAGATTTAGCAACAAACAATAAAGTGAAGAGGTTCAAGTGAATTGAACCACTTGCATGTTTAGATTGCATGGTTGATTTGCTTGTGGTTTGCTGAGTCTCTGCAATGATTCTGAAAAAGAATCAGTTTTGGGTGTACAATGTCGGGTGCACCATATTACTTTTGCATGTGATTTTTGTAATTAGGCTCACATAATGAGCATTATTGTTATTATTATTATTATTATTTTTAGGTGGACCATATTATCATTTCTCTGCAATAATAATGAGCATTATTATTATTATATATCATTGACTTTGCATCTTCTTATGGAGCTGTGGTTGTTGAACAGCAAATGACGTTAACTAAAGCTCAGGCTGGGGTAAAGAACAACATGAGAAGGATGAACAAGAGCATCATCCAGAACGGTTCAAACCATGTTTTCCATGTAATTCTGTTTGCATTGTTCTGCTTCTTCATTGTCTACTTTTGGTCAAAGATCTCCCGGTGATAAAGAGATTAGAATGCAAGAGTGCGCAAATGGATGAATCTTCTGGTTCATTATCTGTACCGGATGTTTTGGATAGAAAGCATATTTGAATCTAACGACTAAGGTAGCCAACCCACTCTATTATGTTGCAATCTGTGACTTCCTGGTGTGAGGAGATTTGCCAATGTGTTTTGTCGCTATAATATTTCGGTTTATTGCCTTTTCCCCGCAATTCTCGAGCTAATGGAGTGATGGAAAATCGTCTTTCCATTTTTCCTTCTGTCATTTGCAAAAACATCTCTTCTGCGCAATTGGCAACCAAAACACCATCAAACAAGATGCAGCTCTGAGGAACTTAAAATCTTACAGAGAAAGCCTCCATGGGATTTGCTATGGAGTATATTTTTCAGGCTTTCCAATCCAGAGTGTTGGTTAATTTGCTTTGGAACTAGACTTTTAACTATAATAATCTTTATCATAGTCATAAAAACTTTGCTTAGGAAATTTTAAAAAATTAATTTTAAGTATTGAAATAGTACATACATAACATTTAAAATTAAAAAAGTGTATCAACGTGATGCAGTGATCAGAAGGAAGTTTTGTTACAAAATTTATCAAAGAAACACATCAACTTCTTCCAAAAGAGCTTCAAGTTTACATATATCCCAAAGGAGAAAACATTAAGGAAGAGATTATTGAATTTTTTACCATGTAGAAAGCGAACAAGGATAAAGAATTCAGTTTATTAGAATTCATTGATATATTGTAGCATAACAGTAGATCAATGTTACAGAGAAAGAAATGAATATACAAGTATGAAACCAATTGCACGAAATCATCCATGATATCATCTCTATTTAATTAGATTGTCATTTTTATATCTCTTTCTCATCAAATGGTCTTCTCTGCAAGATCAGGAACAATTTCCGTCAACTCAGTAACATTTTCCTTAACCTGAGTGTGTAGCCCAGACCCTCAGCTGTTCAACTTGGACGCAAGGATTGTGAGACAGTATTATAGGCTTTTGAAGAAAGATGAAATCCCTCATCGCAAGCCCTCAAGTACATCTCATTTGCTAGTCTTGGTTTGCCATTTCTTGCAAGGGCTTCCACCAGTATTTCGTAAGTTGTTTCATTTGGTTTGAGTTTGTAATCTTTCATGCGGCGAAACCACTCCAAAGTCGCATTTTCCATACCATTCTTCGCGCACGCAGAGATTATCGCATTAAAAGTGACCACAGTCGGTTCAATACCCACTGATCTCATTTCACTAAGAGCAGATTCAACCATCTCAGGACTACCTTTCCCAATGTAAACTGACACCAATATTGTGTATGCATACAAATTTGGCTTGACATTCACTTTACCCATATGCTCCCACACGCTGAGAGCTTCATCATAAAGCTTCCCTTTTTCAAGTGCACTCAGCAGAGCTCCATAAGATACCACTGTTGGTTTCTCACCCTGCTCCACCATTCTAGCAAATATCTGTACTGCAACTGATGTTTCTGATGCTTTAGAGCATGCTACAAGGACTGCATTCCATTCTCTGCTGCCTGGTCTTAAGCCTTTCTCTTGCATCTTATTGATGAGCCTAACACCCCACTTCCACATCCCCTTTTTTCTAGCAGCAGTTAGCAGAAAGTTGAAATGTGATATGATCAGTTCATACGATAGATTATTTGGGTTAGGTCCTATCTCCAGCAAGTCCTCGAAGACCCCAAGAGCTGCCCACCACTTTTTCGCCTTGCCCATTAGCCATATCACATGATTACATACAGATAGGCTTATGTCATTGCTCATGTCCCTTATTCTACTATAGAACTCCCTAGCCACAGTGTAATGGCTCTCTCGTGTGCATGCCCACAAAAGGCGTTCATAATCTACTCGGTTAGGTTTCAATAGTGCCTCATCCATCACAACTAGGAGCTTAAAAATATTGGGAGCTGGATTCTCATCATTTACCAGCCACTTGCGCATCACAAGATTACACACACTGACTGTGAACTTTTCGAGTTTAACAAACTCATTCTTCCATTCATCGCTGTTTGCTTGGCCAATTTCACCTCTCTGATACTTGTCTCTAAACTGGGCAAAGCAAGAAACTGCACCAAACGCATTGCCCATCTTCTTGTATGACAGTAAGATGGTTGAATAAGTGACAGGTGATGGAGATAAGCCATTGCTGTCAATAGCATCTAACACATTGAGAGCATCTTGATACCTGCCTTGTTCAAGATAAACGGACATCAGAGTATTATAAGTCACAACATTAGGAGTGATGCCTTGTGATTTCATATCCTCTATGACTTCGTCGACTTTATCAAAATCCCGAGTCAGCTTCACTGCACTTAAAAGGCTGTTATAGATGAACAAGTTTGGAGAGACAGAACTACCAGTCTCCTTATTTTTACACTTCAACCACTCAACAATAGCAAATGCTGAATCCAGACTCTTCCTAGCCCCTAAACCCCTGATCATAGATGAGTAGACAGGCAGAGGTAAGGTATCCAAGTTCTTGAATTCTTTCTTGATATCATCTGCGGTTTTAGCATGCATTAAGCTCGATGAAATTGCACGCACATCAACCCTTTCAACCCTCCTATTTGTCTTACCATTTTCTTCAAAACTTGATATTTCTTCTCCTCCTTTTTCACAATCATCATCAAATGCCTTGTCCTTTTGTGCACCACCTAAGGCATCAGGATCAGCTTTGTGTATGTCAACATTTTGTACCCGCGGTAGCTCTTCCAAATGAGGCTTCCCTAGCTGTTCTTGATCTACTGCCCCAGCCAAATACAAAGACTTTCTGGAAGGAATCAGCTCGTAGAGCTCAGAAGAAGAGGCAGATTTAGCATCGGTAGCTGGCAACCTGCTCGCCCACAAAAGACTCCGTTTTCTAAATCCTCCAATACTCCGAGAAATATAACATCGGCTAGAACAGTGACGACTACTACAAAGTGGATATCCAAATCTCTCGACAATTTTCACTCTCCTTAGCAAACCGCCATCCAAGAAAGTCCCCCCGCACTCCATAAAAATTCCCGTTTTGACAAATTCCGGTCCGTAGCTCGCATCCACTCAAAACGAAACCCCTAAAGCTGAAACGATGCAATTGTCCCCAACAATAGCAACGAAAAGAGTACCTCTTACAGGTCAGTGAGCGCCGGCGGCGAGGCAAGCTCCGGGCGGCAGATCAGCAATACCAACGTCTCCAAGCGAGAGAGGAGACCGCGACCAACGACCACGAACAGATAAGGAACGAGGGGAAGAAACACAATGGCTTTGTCCGGGGAGGCTCAGCCCAGGCACCTGCCCATTTCCGGCCCAGCCCAAACCAACTAGCCCATTTATCTTAAGGCTAAACCGGCCTCGCTCGAGTGGCGAAGACTCTGTGCATCAACTTTGTGTAGTAGTTGACGTCAATCAAACTCGAGCCAATTAATTTTGCATGAAAATCGTACTATAAATTAGCTTGCGGATCACTCTCTGTATCAATTATTGGCTCATCTACTTTGAGAAGATTCTCAAATCAACAATCATCAAGAGAGAAAAAATTTTAAAAAAAAATGCTCTTTATATTATTATATCAATCCTCCAATCTGGTAGCAGTAGCATCAAACTCGAATTAAGTAGACAGCTATAACGCACAATACACACCGTCCCATGTCTATCGACTCCAATGCAGGTGCAGCCTCCACCAGACACGCCGCCGTCATGTCCAGTTCCAATGCACACTTCTAAATCTGCGTGGCGCCTTCACTGCCCTCCAGCTCAAACCCCAAAATATCAAATATTAAACGTTTTTCTTTTGATAATTTTTTTTTTATATTAAAAAAAAATAAACGCTATTGGGAATAAATGCAGCGCCGACCTGGCGGGATGGACGCGATGAGGCATTAAATACGTTATACGGCACAAAATATGGGAGCATATCCTTTCTTTCGCTCGATATGATCCGACGAACGATAATATTTATTTATATTATCATTGCAGTTTCTTCCTCTCATTTTTCGTGAAAATCATAGTAAAAATAGTGGAAGAGGATAAGAACGAGAGGGGACGTCGATGGTGCGAGATGATTGATTGATCTTTTAGTTCTTTTTCTTCACGTATCAGGGACTCTGTCTGTTTGACGCTCTGTTTCTTCTTGCCTTTTCTCCCGCACTCCTCCGATCCATGGCCTCCCACTCCAGGAATTGACTTCCCGTCGCCTTCGCCTTCGCCTGCCCCGCTCTTGATCATTACCCGCATGCAAAAACTACGACGGATTCTTAATTGCGACAGCGAAAGCGGTAGGGGCGCCCTCGGCTGTATCTTTCAGTAACGTTTACGTCACCAGAATTATTGGTATCCATCGGAAGGCTGTTCCTGACCACGGTCGCTTTTGCCGACGCCGTCCTTCGCGTAGCTTGGTCAACTTGGTGCATGGCTAGGCTCCTGGTCTTTATCGCCTAGCCTTTCTCGCTCTTTCTTTCGAGCACTATAAATCCCGCAACGCTTGTAATTGGTGCTCATCCACTCAGAAAACAGAGTTCTATGGCTTCTTCTTCTTCTATTACTGCGCTTTCACTGTGCTCCTTTTTGTTTCTTTGTTTTCCTGCTCTGTTTCTGGGCTGTAATGGACAGCCGCTCGCCATGACTTACCACAGGGGAGTTATACTCACTGGGCAAATCCCTGTCGAGCTCGTCTTCTATGGCAAGTTCACCGCTTCCCAAAGAGCGATCCTCTCTGACTTTGTCGTCTCCCTCTCGCCGCTCCCCGGTCAGAAGGACCACCTCGAGCCGTCGGTGGGCACCTGGTGGAACACTCTCCGCATGTACTACACCGCCTCCAAGACGACGCCGCCGCCGAGACTTGTCCTAGGCCGGCAAATTGTGGATGAATCGTACTCTCTCGGAAAATCCCTCCGCGACGCTGACCTCGCCGCCCTGGCAGCCCGCGGTGGCGCCGCCCTGAGCGTGGTGCTCACGGCCGCGGACGTGGCCGTTGAACGGTTCTGCATGAGCCGGTGCGGCTCCCACACGTCAGCTGCCTCCGGAAGAGGCCGGATTGTGTATATATGGGTGGGGGACTCGTCGGCGCAGTGCCCGGGACAGTGCGCGTGGCCGTTCCACCAGCCGCTGTATGGTCCGCAGACGCCGCCGCTGGTGGCCCCCAATGGCGACGTCGGGGCCGACGGGATGGTGATCAACCTGGCGAGCATGTTGGCCGGCGCCGCCACCAACCCCTTCGGCGACGGCTTCTACCAGGGGCCGAGGGAGGCTCCGCTGGAGGCGGCGACGGCGTGCACCGGGGTGTATGCGAAGGGAGCGTACCCCGGCTACCCAGGGAACCTGCTGGTGGACCCGACCACGGGGGCCAGCTTCAACGCTTATGGGGCCAGTGGGAGGAAATTCCTGGTCCCAGGCTTGTTTGACCCGTCAACGTCCACATGCTCTACGTTGGTGTAGTCTTGTCCTTTTTTTTTTCATTTTTTTTTCTTGTGTGGCATGAAAAATATAGATTATAGAAAATAGACGGATGTCTATGTCCGTAAGAAAAAAAAAAAACTTAAATGTGAGTATAAATATAAATGGAACTTGTGAATATTAAATATGTTATTATTAAATTGTGAAATAAATGGTAAAAAATTGTTTTATACTTTTATTTCATTACTTCAAATTTTCTCCGTTATTTCCATCGTTAAATTAAATTAATATAAAATAAAGAAATTTGCTATTGAAAATTCGTAATTGGGCTTAAGCCGCGATCGGTGGAATCAGCCCCTTTCGGTTCTGATCGCCATCGAAACCCTTGGTTTATGATTTGGTCATTGCGGCGGTCGAGTCGGCGATCGCAAAGGCCATGGCGGCGGCGCTTCTCCTCTTCGGCATCAGAAGGCTTAACACTGTTATGGTGCCGTGGAATCGTCTCCCTAATCTTCCTCTCTCAAATGGATCCTTCTCCTCCGTCCCCGACGACAGAGTTTCTACAGCTACGGCCGCCTCGCTTTTCCCCTTCCTCAGTTGCCGTCGCCGGAAGAAGCTTCGAAAGAAGGTGCAGAGCCCCCGTGCCGACCCTACCAAGAAAGGCACCGGTCGCCCCCGCCCCGAGTTTGAAGCGGTCGTCCTTCGCGACTCCTTCCTCCGCTTCATAACCCGCACAAAGTGCTACCTTTCTCGGCTGCCTGGCCATCGCATCCCCCTCGCCGACGCCGGTAAGCTCCATCGCGAGCTAGGGTTTCCTCGAGGTCGCAAAGTCTCCCTCTTTGCCGCCCAACACCCTCTGCTCCTTCATCTGCCCCGCCTCCCTCCTGACTCTAAACCCTACCTCGCCTTCACTCCGCTCATGGATTCCCTCCTCGACGAGGAGCTCAAACTCATGGATGACATGGAGGCCGCTCGTGTCACCACTGTACGCAAGCTCCTCATGCTCTCGGCTGGCCGCCGCATTCCTCTAGCCAAACTACATCATTGTCGCCTCCTCTTCGGCCTTCCAGATGACTTTCGCGATCGCGTCTCCAAGTATCCCGAGTACTTTCGGATCGTCGTCGATCCAACCAATGGACGCCATGTTCTCGAGCTCGTTGAATGGGACCCGGCCCTCGCCGTCAGTGCCCTCGAGAGGAACTTCGTTCCTGACGCAAGCCGGGTTCAGAGGACATTTAAATTCCCCATACGCCGTGGAAAGGCGTTGCCTTTGGAGGAGGACGACGAGAAGAGGCTAGATTCTCTAACTACTCTCCCTTTGGTGTCGCCTTATTCTGACTGTTCAGCATTGCAGCCGTGGACAGTGGAGGCCGAGAAATATAGAGTTGGTGTTATTCATGAATTTTTGAGCCTGACGTTGGAGAAGAGAGCTTGGATCCATCATATTGTTGAGTTCAAGGAAGAATTCAGTCTCACGAAGCATACTTACCAGATGCTACTAATGCAATCTCGAGCATTTTATCTCTCTGGCAGCGAGATGAATTGGGCCGTGTTCCTAAGGGATGCTTATCGGAAGGATGGAACTTTGATCGAGAAGGATCCACAAGTCTTGTTCAATGAAAAGTTGCAGAGTTGTGCCTTGACAGATTCAGAATCCAGGATCAGAAGGTTGAAGGAAGAATTGCACGCTGATTAAGGAGAAGGAAAGACAAGCTTTCTTAACATTATCAGAATTGTTTCTGAAGCATTCATTTATTGACAATGAATCATGGAATGATAGCAAGGTTTGTCATGATAGTGAGGATAGCAAGGTTGGTTCAGTTCACAGCAATAGCAACCTCGTATAGGATGGTGTGAAGGAATGCTAGTTTGGCATTGTCTTGGAATGACAAAGGTATGGACTCATTATGATATTGAACGTGTTTATGCTATTATTGTATTTTACTCTTCATTTTTGGTGCATCAATCATATGCTCTTAACCAATAAAAGATATTGCCAAAGGGCATATTTCTGGTGCATCAATCATTTGTTCTGGTGATCAATATGTGATTACTTTGTTGCCCATACATATTTTTCATTTCTATAATATCATATTCCTATATACCATCTGTTCATTATCATGATACTTATTTCTTAATCTTTCTGATCGTGTCCTTCAAAATGACACTGGTTCATTATCATGAAACTGTAACTGCTTAATCTTCCTGATTGCATCGTTCAATATCATGAAACTAATTGCTTAATCTTTCTGATTGCACCCTACAAAATGACACTGGTTCATTATCACGAAACTATTATTTCTTAATCTTCCTAATTGCATCCTTCAAGATGATACCGGTTCTTTATTATGGAACTGTTATTTGTTAGCTTCCTGATTGCATCACTCGAAATGACACTGGTTATTTTATCATCAAACTGTTTATTCTTAATTATCCTGATTGCAACCTTCAAAATGACACTCTTTCTTAATCACGAAACTGATATCTTAATCTACCCGATTGCATTTTTGAAATGACGCTGGTTCTTTATCATAAAACTGTTATTGCTTATTGTTCCTGATTGCAGCCTTCAAAATGACACTGGCTCGTTATCATGAAACTGTAATTTCTTAATCTTACTGACTGCGTACTTCAAAATGACACCGATCGCTTCCCACATTCTCCTTTTTCGTTGAGTTCATTCTTTGTTCAGAAAGAATCTCACTTGTTTATTCTCCCGTTTCGTCCCACAATGAGAATGTATCTGCAAAAAACCTGGCCTAGAGTCTCACTTGTCATTCATATTTTTGACAATTCCACTGCCATATTTCCTTAAAAACTTGTTTATTCTAACGGAGAGTAGATCATTGATGGTGATGATGATGCAATTTGTCAATCCTGTAAAAGTATCGATTTGAATTAACTAAAGTTATATAATGAATTCAACTGTGCAAATAACAGTTGATACATTTTTGTCTTTCTTGTCACCGTGTCATGTTTAATCTATTTGTATATGCCATTTTAATCTGGTAAACAATCAAAATGAATAATGTGTTTTCATCCTCCTTTCAGATGTGATCAATCTCCAGAGATGACAAGTCACTGTATTTCTGATTTTGTATGCCGAACATATTCTTCCATACTGATCTCAAGTTTGTTTCGAGGTTTATGTTCATGAATGCCTGTGAATCAGTCAATTGTTCGATCACCTTAATGTTCATCAAAAGTAACATTGAGGTGATGAAGAAATGATCAAGAGATGTGCTGGTGAAATTCGTCTGCCTCCCAAATTCTTGGAGATAAATGAAGATATCTAACTCTGGATGTTAGAAAATGGAATTGCATGCTTATTTAATGAGAACTGTGAAGAAAAGAAAATATTAAGTAGAACCACTTTTCAATTCTTTATATTGTATAATGAAATTCCCATTTAAATATAATTAAAACTGAAACCTGTAGCTGGGAGTTTATTTGTGTTGTTTAATGCCTTTTCTTATTATTTTCAGGATAAATGAAAACTTGTGAATGCTCAATTCAATGTGCTATTACATTATACGTTAAATTATGTGAAATAAATGGTAAAAATTATAATTTTTTTATTAAATTGTTTAAGGGTGCTTTAATAATTTTAAAATTTTATCGATCAATTTGAAGATACAACGTAAATACTAGAGGTATATGAAATTATTTCCCTAAATATTAATGTAAATTAAAGAAAATTCGATTTGAATCAATCGAAATTCTCTTGGGCCACAGCATGACTTGGACTCGGCCCATTCTGATATCTATTGAAGCCCTTCATTTAAGATATGATCATTTGCGGCGATTGCAGTGGCCATGGCGGCGGCGCTTTTTTTCTCCGGCACCAGAAGGCTTCGCGTTGTTCTGGTGCGTTGGAATCCTCTCGTTAATATTCCTCTCTCAAATGGATCCTTCTCCTCCCTCCCCTACGGCAGAATTTCCACAGCTACGGCTGCTTCGGCTTTCCCCTTCCTCAATTGCCGTCGCCGGAAGAAGCTTCGAAAGAAGATGAAGAGCCCCCGTGTCGCCCCCATCCAGAAGGATTCCGGTCTTATCATTCCTGCCTTAGAATCGATCGTCCTTCGCGACTCCTTTCTCCGCTTCATAACCCGCACAAAGTGCTACCTTTCTCGGTTGCCAGGCCATCGCATCCCCCTCGCCGACGCCGATAAGCTCCATCGCGAGCTAGGGTTTTCTCGAAGTCGCAAAGTCTCCCGCTTTGCTGCCAAACATCCTCACCTCCTCCACATGCCCCGCCTGCCGCCTGACTCCAAACCCTACCTCGCCTTCACGCCGCTAATGGATTCCCTCCTCGACGAGGAGATCAAAATCATGGATGATATGTGGGCCGCTCGTGTCACCACTGTACGCAAGCTCCTCATGCTCTCGGCTGGCCGCCGCATTCCTCTGGATAAACTCCGTCTCTGTCGCCTCCTTTTCGGCCTCCCCGATGACTTTCGCGATCGCATCGACAAGTATCCGGAGTACTTCCGGGTCGCTGTCGATCCGAGAGATGGACGCAATGTTCTCGAGCTCGTTGAATGGGACCCGGCACTCGCCGTCAGTGCCCTCGAGAGGGACTTCGTTCCTGACGAAGCCCGGGTTCGTAGGACATTTAAATTCGCCATCCGCCACGGAAAGGCGTTGCCTTTGGAGGAGGACGACAAGTGGATGCTAGATTCTGTAACTACTCTTCCTTTGGTGTCGCCGTACTCTGATGGTTCAGCATTGCAGCCATGGACAGTGGAGGCCGAAAAGTATCAAGTTGGTGTGATTCATGAATTTTTGAGCCTGACGTTGGAGAAGAGGGCTTGGATCCATCATATTGTTGAATTCAAGGAGGAATTCTGCCTCACGAAGCATATTTACCATATGCTATTGAAGCAATCTCGAGCATTTTATCTTGCTGGCACCGAGATGAATTGGACCGTGTTTCTAAAGGATGCTTATAGGAAGGATGGGACTCTGATTGAGAAGGATCCACAAGTCTCGTTCAATGAAAAGTTGCAGAGTTATGCCTTAACAGATTCAGAATACGGTGAGCAGAAGGTTGAACAAAGAATTGCACGCTGATTGAGAAGGAAAGACAAGCTTTCTTAACATTATCAATTTTGTTTCTGAAGCATTCATTTATTGACAATGAATCATGGAATGATAACAAGGTTTGTCATGATAGTGAGGATAGCAAGGTTGGTTCAGTTCACAAGCAATAGCAACCTCATATAGGATGGTGTGAGGGAATGCTAGTTTGGCTTTGTTCTTGGAATGATAAAGGTATGGACTCATGATTTTGAACGTATCTATGCTAGTATTGTATTTTACTCTTCATTTCTGGTGCATCAATCATAAATACTTAACCAAATTAAAGATTATTAAAGAACACATTGCTGGCTGATAAAAACGGATGGCTGGATATAAGTTTATGTATGTTTGAATGGTTAAATTCTGATGTGAAAATTGGAATTCAGATCTCTGTTATTGTTGTACATTGCTAAAACTTATTAGATCAAATACACTTAACGTGGTTGAGCACTTGTGAATTGTCCATAATATCAAAATCATGGTAACTTTTTTTTATTATAGAATGGAAAGCAAATCTCAGAATGGTCTAGAATTTTAGAGTTAAATGAGGAAAATATAGAACATCCTTATGTGAACTAATATTAGCGAAAGCAATATCCTTCCCTTCATTAGGTATCCAAAATCATCCTAAAATTGAATCATTTCTTTTCAAGATTGTGCAGATGTTAACTTGTGGCACTACATTCAAATTTCATTTCTTTGAAGCTGAAATATGCTACTGAGCGATGATTGCGGCACTGCAAATTGCATCCAAGGTTATCATGATCAAGATTACTTATGAACCCTTAACATTAGTAAGACATTTATAGGATTGTGATAAGAGCCTAGAATTTAACAAAACATTTTTGGTACATTTTAACTTATCATACAGTGTATTATTATCATCCTTTTATATTTGAGACTGTATCATCAAGTATCATTGAAATTAATTGTATAACATTATACATTAAAACGAGATATAATTGCTATGTTGTATTTTTGTGCTGCAAGGAGTGACTTGTTCTGGATGACTAGGACATGAACTACATATGATTCGTTCGTTACAAATGAAAGTTCTCTTTAAGATAAACAAAAAGTATGGTGTCTAAGAAATGTTTTACCTTTTTATGAATTGGAAGGAAATTTTAGTCCAGATGTGATGTATAAATTGCTTCCTTCCATCATGGTGATTTTGATGGGAATTTATGACTCATGAAAAACTACTGATTGTTAGGTGTCTTAGTTTAAAAGCTACCACACCATGATTGCCCCGACCTAGAATTCCACTTGGTAAAACATCACATAGTTCTTATAATGGCAACCGTATGTTTCGCTACATGCTCCTACTTTGTTGACTGTAACATTTATTTTTTATTTGGATATCATCATATGCCTATATTATATAGCATCTGTTGATTATCATGAACTTCAAAATGACACTGGTTCGTTATCATAATACTGTTACTGCTTAATCTTCCTGATTGCATCCAACAAAATGACACCGGTTCATGTATAATTAACTGTTCTAATTATCCAACCAACGAGGTCAGAGTTTGGAGTTGGATATTCAACTATGCAAAAAAAATCTAAAACTATTGGTACCTTTTCTCCTTTCTTTGCATCACGTCGTGTATAATCTATTTGAATATGCCATTTCAAGCTGTCAAAAAATCCAAATGAATAATGCTCATTCATCCTCCTTTCAGATGCACTGATCAATCTCCGAAGCTCGAGTGGTGATAAACAACCTTCCACAGACGACGAGTCACTATGTTTCTGAATCGGTATGTTAAACTTGTTCATCAGTACTGATTTCAAGTGTGTTTCGAGGTTTCTGTTCCTGAGAGCCTGTGAAACTGTCAACTGTCCATCAAGATTTTTGGAGATAAAACGAAGATATCCATGTCTGGATGTTCAATCGCATGCTTATTTAATGGAAATTGAGAAGTATAGCATGAACAAGGTTCACTATGTATGATCTATATTTAGTATAATTCTTTTCTAAACTTAATTAAGGTGGGTGTGATTTATTATCTTTACGAAGCACGCTTAATTTAACAAGATTTGTTTGTCCAGATCTCACGATTAATTACATACAATTCACAGTCCCAGGGCACCGAGCGGCGTCTTTCCCTGTCCGGCCTCGAAGTAGAAGATGAGCATGGCGAGCATGGCGATCCTGGCGTGCTTGATCTCCGCCAGCTTGAGCCGCTCCAGCTTCTCCACGTCGGGCACATAGACCCCGTCCTTGACGATGCCGGCGAGCCCGAGAGGGTCGAAGAACTTACCGCCGGGATATCCCTGCTCCCCGGTGGCGTTGGCAAAGTTCTCGGCGGTGCGCGACCACGGCGTGGCCCACTCCACCGACTGCGAGTCCGGGTCGAAGAAGTCGACCCACCGCTTCGACTCCACCCACCCCATGAGGATGAGCTGCGTACCGAGGAGCGAGCCGAAGGAAAAGGGGGCGATGGCTGCCGGGTCGGCGCCCGCCTCGAACCACGGCACGCCGCTCCACGCCTGCCCCACCAAGATGCCCACCACCGCTGCCATAGCCCACCGCCCGTGGATCAGCTCCGCCTCCCGGTACCACTTCAGGAACGCTGGGTCCTTCCCCAGCCCCAGCGGATCGAAACCGTAGTCGCCGGCCAACCTGCAATTTCAGCCAACAGAACCATCAAATTTTGATTTTGATCCTGGAATCAAGATTAAGGTGAAGGAAAGCTCGCGTTTCAAGTGTCAAATTTTGATTTTGATGATCGATCGAGAGGTTAAAGTGGAGAAGGAAATACGAGCCGTCGAGCCACTCGGGGTCGATGAAGTTGCCGCCTCCCCTGACACCGGGGATCCACGATTTCTTGGGGACCGCTGCAGCAACCGCGACGATGAGCCGGCGAGGTGCCGCGGCAGCAGATCGTCCTCCAGTGGTGGCGTTGAGGAGAGTGCGGGACCGGCAGGAGAGGAAGGGGGAGGAGAGCGCTCGGAGGACTGCTGCGGCACTGGAGGCCATGGCCATTGCTTGCTTGAGGAGCTGCTCCTGTGGGCTATGCGAGGGAAGAGGCAGTGCTCACTAATATCGGAGACGGCAACAAATCTAAAGGAGGCTTGTGATTGGATGACATTGACACATTAGGCAATAAATCTAAGCAAGATATGGGATTGGATGGATAGATTGCTGACCAATGGCGAGAATGTGAGCAGCTTCTAATGGATTATCTCTACCTCGCATGTAAATTTGTTGGCCATACACAAGTCATGAACATTTCGGTTCATTGGTCCTGGAGATTCATTCTATTCATGCTGTTCAGCTAATTCAATTGATCCAAGCCGTCTGGTCGATCAAGTTATAATAATGAACAGCAAGCTAAGCCGAGCTGTTGGCGATTCTCTAACTGGTAAGGCACGACAGACATCCTTATTTGAGAATTGCATGGTGAATACTAATAAAATAAATGCTATGTTGAAGTTTAACACTTGTATTTCACTTTATATTTCTTTAATAACTGAATTCATCCTTGTTTCTCTTAATTATATTTATAAAGCCCAATTAAGCATGGGCATGAAGCTCTTATTTTGTTTAAATAACACAAAGCAACATTCTCTCTAATGCATTAGGAACAGTAGCTCCTGAACAACCTTGAACCTTACTACATAACCAAAGTTAGAAACCCGAACGAAAATGCCTCCTTCTTCAATCACTTCTTCCTCTTCTTTGGAGGTTGAATTGTTTCTTCATCCTCCTCTTCCTCTTCCTCTTCCTCCTCCTTGTAGTCCCGCTCCTCACCATCCTCTATCCTCTCTTCCTCATCAACGTGACCATTCTCATGCTCAGGATCCTCGTCTTCTTCATCATCGTCACCGTCATCTTCTTCATTCTCAGGATCATCTCCTTCTCCGTCCTCATCATCCTCATCCTTTCCATTCTCACCTCCAGCGCCATTGCTAGAATCTTTCTGGCTACTATTATTGCCGGGGTTCTCATATCCTTCTCCATCTTCCTCTTCTTCGCCGCCGGCAGCACCACCATCCCCGTACACATTTTCCTCGTCCTCACTGCCACTGCCATCTTTGTCGTCGGCATCGGCAGGCTCATTTTGTTCATTCTTTCCTTTATATTCCTCCATAGACACTGGAGAGTAAACCATGCCGTAGACAGGATCCTGACACATCGATCACAAATATACATGAGAAACAAAGAAATTAAACATATATTCTTCTTGTGTTGCTAATCTTGATGAATACATTGCAAAACATAGCAAGAATTATAAATTTCAATCCTTCAAAAGTTTATCAAAATTTGCATTTCCCCTACCATATTAAAAGAAATATATATATATATATATATATAATCTTCTACAGATTAAATTTTTCTAGGAAAGAAATAAAATAAGACAAACGTGTTTAATTTATTTATTGTTAATTATTACCCACGTAATATATAAACAGGATGAGCAGCCAAATGACTCGATTCGATAAAATATTCCGGACACGTGAGCACGTGCCGAGAGAGCTAGTAAAGATATTTCGACATCTGTACGTCTTAAGCTTCGGCTTGAAGAAATTTGGGCAGGTGGCAGCGAAACGAAGGAGAAAGCGTGCAGTGTCGAAAAAGTAGCGTGCAAGTATTAAAGGAATGTTCCACGGCATATGCCCAGCATTTGTTACTAGCAAGGACGTCCATCCTTTAAACAAAAACAAAACACAACAAAATGACGATTTTGCCCAAATGAAGTAGGGACCGCCACGGAACACTAGATTTAATTCGATCTCAGTTCCGCACCAGCGCAAGATAGCGCTCGGCTGGTTAGCCGAGGTTTTCAACTGGAGGTGGAAAGAGGACGATAGCGACTTGTGGAGAATTAACAAGCAAGAAATGGAACAGAAGCTGGGGCTGGAGCTTACCGGGAGGGAGAGGCTAGCGGCGGCGAGGGCCACGGCGGAGCACGGTAGCCAGGCCGGAGAAGGGAGGGGAGGCGTCGTCGGTAGCAGAACTTCCATAGTTTTGACCGTCGCGGTTTGAGCCTGCGAGCGATGAGATGGAAAGAAAGCCGTCGGATCTGATAAGAAACCGTTCGAAGACAAGTTTTTTTTTTTCACCTTAAAAAAATAGTTTTTGTGGTCGAGCAACAAAAAAAAAAAGGTTAGGGTTTTTTTAAGCTTGCAGAGTTTTTTTTTTCCCAAATAAAAATAAATAATTTATATCAATATAAACTTCGAACTTGGCAAAACTCTGATTTTTTTTTTTCAAACGGAAAAAAAAAGGGACAAACTTCGGCTGAAAAAATATGGGAAAAAGAACGGAAAACTCAGCTTGAAAAAGAAAAAAAACAACGAAAACTAGCGAAATGCCCACAAAAATCCGATAAAGAAATCAACAACGCGAAAACAACGTTTTGGACTAAAAAGCGAGAAATCCTCATCAGAAATCGACGTTTCAAAATACAAATTAAGATTCGCCGAGAAGAGTACCTGAAACGCAGATCGAGGCGGCGGAGAGGTCGGATCTGCCAAGCTACGACGAGGCTATCGAGGTGGCGCCGCTCATTGCCGGAGCGCAGGGTAGAAAGGCGAGGCGCAGAGGGAAGCAGCGACGTCGGCGGCCGGAGTAGGCGACTGTGCTCTGTGGGAGACGCTGTGGTGTCTGCTCCCGGGTAGAAATAGGTGGGAGGAGGATCAAGTGGCCATTTTTCTTAATCTCCGGTTCGTTTAACCGGATCGGGTCAAATCTCCGCTGCGGCCTCCAAATTAACGATCGAGCCGGGTTAATTAGCCAGCGGTTGGGAGTGGGGAGGAATTGGATTCGCCATAATTTGAAAACTCTGGTTAAGTTAACCACCAATGGTTAGTGGATGCGGTTAGGTGATGGCAAGGGTTTGGTATGAATTTTTTTTTTTAAATAATACATAAAAAATTTCATTCGTCCCAATAATAAAAATATTATTATTGGTAGATTTTACTGTAGCGTAGTCATCCTTTCCTACTTACTGATAATGAGAAAAATTATAGCCAGAGATTAGAATTATAATATAGGTTAAGTCACCAACTTTATTCTTTGGATAGTTTTAACACTTCGATTGTCTTTTTTTTTTAATAAGATATATATGCGGATGTTTGTGAATCTGCAGTTGAAAAAAAATAAATAAAGAGCTAAAAAAATGACTAGATATGTATGTGAATTAGTGATAAATATTTTTTAAATTTT
The DNA here is from genome assembly GCA_037177395.1 of Alpinia galanga. Classification (NCBI taxonomy): domain Eukaryota; kingdom Viridiplantae; phylum Streptophyta; class Magnoliopsida; order Zingiberales; family Zingiberaceae; genus Alpinia; species Alpinia galanga. The sequence goes on along the minus strand of JBAMHZ010000048.1, from coordinate 3,456,296 downwards.
TTTTTGTTTTTTATATAAAAAAAAATATAAACAGAAGAGGTGTATCTATAAAAGTTTCAGACTTGAGAATAGCTAGATAATTATTTTAATAGATAAATTTAACCAAATAAGTATATAAACATCGCAACAAATAAGTATTTTTCCAGCTATTTACTGGACAATAAAATAGTAACTGATCACAAATCTTCTGTAAAAGAAATTGACAATGTGTTCTTAGCATAGAAGAAACTTTAAATGTTTTCTACCCTATAACATTCTGTTGCTTTACTTGCTTTTTTGTTTTACTTTCATGTAATAAACACTAACGCACAAAAATTAATCTCCAAA
>JBAMHZ010000048.1:3402485-3416155 GCA_037177395.1 Alpinia galanga | reverse complement strand
GAATACAATACTTCATTAATACTTATAAATGGTAGGTAAGGTAGGAATTTCTTAATGTCAGACATTATATAAACACTAGAGATCACAGTATACATTAAATTGAATATAGACCCGATCAGCTAAGATATTTCCTGCTGAGACATAGATGGGTCCATCGAGAGATTTTTAGTTGAGACATGGAAATTGGAAGGTCTTCTGCCAAGACATAGATAGGTCCGTCGAGAGATCTTCGATCGAGACATGGAAATTGGGAGGTCTCCTGCCGAGACATAGATAGGTTTGCCTAGATCTTCAGTCAAGACATAGAAATTAGAAAGTTTCCTACCGAGACATAGATAAGTTTATCAAAATCAGGACTTATACAACCTAGTTCAGTTAACTTCCGAGACCTCAATAATTCTCATCTGTATCAGCACGGATTAATTATCTAAACTAGTTGATGTGGCAAGCCATGCACATGTGTTGATCTGTTTAGAAATGTTTATATTTCTAAGGACTCGTGTTTTCTTGGAATGTCTTGCTGTTGCTTTTGAGTTCTGAGGTGACTTAGGCAACAGCTAACCCATTAATTTTTTTTTAGATTTGTTGGGTGTCCGGTGGATTGTCAAAACTGAGTTGTTAAGGACATATGCAAACGAACGAGGGCAGTTGTTAGGGAGTGAGTTGTTGTTACGTTGAGGACAACAAATTATGACATTATATATGATTAATATTGGTCCAAAGCATGGTGCCATGGCAACTAGATGAGAGGAATATTTTTTTTTTAAAAAGGGGATAAATTCTAAGGAATACTAGTTTATATTAGACTTCACAATCTTTAAAAAAAAAACTCTAGGAAAAACTAAAATGAGAAAAAAATAAAGAAAAAGAAAATAAAGTACTAAAGCTGAAAATTAAGATGAAGAATTTGTTTGGGTTATATTGAATACGAAACATAAGAATTATACATTTAAAAGAAATATTTTTTTTTAAAAAAAGTAATGAATGTTTTTAATATAATTTAAAATTTTAAAGGTTAGATAATTTTTACAAAATTAGTTTTTGATATGTAATTTGTTTTATATTATTTGTTTGTATTAATATGAAATCAAAGACTTAAGCCTCGAAATTAATTAACTAGACCATTGTATCAGCATGTATAATCCTTTATTTAATATCAAATATATGAACAGTCAATAATACTTTTTTTAAAAAAAATCTTTTAGACAAAGTCACCTTCTAAAATGACTTTGCCACATGAATTCCCAAAATTTTAACTTGACTATCTATCAAAAAAATTTAATTATAAAAACAACCACAAATTTTTAAAACTTTTAAATATTATATATTTTTCTTTTTTTTTTTATAAAAAAAGTAAGCTGGCCTGGTGCATATCATCCAATGAACCATTCCATTGGGGAAGAAACACTGACACAAGTTATCCAATTAACCATTCCACACATCATCCACTCATTTGTCCAAACCGTTTGAATTCTCCATTGAACCTATGCACAGCCTTATCACGGATCTCTAGTAACCTATGCAACCCTAAATTTGAAGACTCTGGCTTAAAAATTAGCCAAAGCAAGGAATAAGGTCCTAAATGTGCGTCAGAGAAATTTATATAGACAGGATGAACAAAAATAAGCAACTAAGAGATAGACGATATTATGTATATATATAATCAAACAGCAAAAAATGTAGATGTCATTGCTAATAATTATCCAAACAAGGATTCCATGACACCAAATTACTGAAGTATCCAACGTCAACAAAAACGACACAGCTGAAATGTAGAGAAACAGACTAGAAGAGGGAAGTTCCTTTGCCCTTCTTGTCTCCACCAATCTCAAAATGTTTGCATCTCTGAGACAAATCACAAATGATATTAGCTTCAGGTGGAAAAAATATTACAAAGAACGTAGCACGTGATGACTACTAACTTTTATAGGATGCTGTGAATAGTGCTTGCAGCTCTGACACTGAAGCTTCAAAACAATCTTCTTAGTTGTTTTTGCCTGGAACCAGAAAGGCCCAATCAATTACAAATTTTCTTACTATTTTCAGTAAATTCTACAACAATGTTGGAGAAGATTAAATCTAAAACAGACAATTTAGGAAATCTAATGATAGAGAGACCACAGGATCCGTAAAAAGATGGAAAAGATCTTGGAAAGGAAGAAAGAAATATTACTATTGCATCAATGCAAACACAGCAGGTAGGATTTTTTGCATCAGTAAATATATCTTCCATTTATACAACATGAAACAGGGAGGAATACCTTCTTGTGAAAAACAGGTTTTGTCTGTCCACCATAACCTGATTGTTTCCTGTCATAACGGCGCTTCCCTTGTGCAGAAAGTCTATCTTTTCCTTTCTTGTACTGTGTAACCTTATGAAGTGTGTGCTTCCTGCAAGCTTTGTTCTTGCAATAAGTCTTCTTTGTCTTGGGGACGTTCACCTGCATGATAAAATCATAAGTATATGCAAAAATATATATCCTGATTTGGAAAGTCAACTAGCTACCTAGCGTCTGCTCTCTCTCATTTGAAAATTCTGACTATCTTCTCTCCCTGACTTGGAAGAGGAATTGGATTTAGAAAGGAATCTGATTATATTGTTGCCTTGATTTAGCATGAAGCTCCATAAGAACGGATTTGGAAGGTGATGTTAGAAATTATGTCTGAAAGTGAGACCTCCCTCATCTACCTGTTATCGCAGCTTTGTGATTCCTGATCGTGAGGTCTCTTATCCTGAGCTACCTTGCAAGATATATCAATAATCAATGGCCTATCACCATCCTCTCATATGAAGGACTGCTCGGCAAGCAATGGGAAGATCCAATTGTTGCCTTTGTGTGGGGTTCCACACCAACGAGTTCGGTGTGCTTCTTCTCCTTGTGACAAGTTACATTTGCTTCTCATACATAGCTGGTGGCCAATCACCCTCCTCTCTCATAGGGAGTACCTGACAGGCAATAAGAAGATCCAGTTGTTGCCTTTGTGCATGGGTAGAGGAGAGAGAGAGGGTGCTTTGGTGTTTTTTTTTTCTCTTCTGCATGTGATAGGCCTACGATTGCTTCTCTTTTCATGCCATTATTTCTCTATTTAAGGAACATTTCCTAAACTATTGTTTGGTGATGAAAACAAGCATCATTTCACATAAACCCCCATGAGACTAGGTGTATTAGACATCAAGCAATCATTTTGAATTGGGTTATAGGTAGTGACTTGGTAAGTTGGGAAGGAATATAGAACAAATGATAAGCTCATTTTCCAATCGAAGGCCTCTAAAACTCCAATTTTTATTTAAGGGATGCAGTTTTTAGGGAGAAAAGTGACTTTAGATATATTTTTATTGTCAACGAATCTCCTTTTTGAGGTAAGAAAACCTCCCACCCTTTATTAGTGTAAGGCCATTGAGCTAGAGGATCAACCGAAAGGGGTTAATCGACGGGAAGGATTGACCAAAGAGTTGTTTGTTTGTGCATTGCACATCCATAATCGATAAACAACTTCAACTTCAAGATGCAATGTATGTCATGATATTGCAGTGACACAGTCCTTGGGCCAGCACAAAGAATGTGCCACATTAATAGAGAGTGAGATTCTAGCCATGGGAAAACAGTCCACTTGGGGCGTGACCAACAAGCTTTCCCAATGAAAAATATTCAATCCTGCGGACATTATTGAAAAGGCTAATTGTTCTGCAGCATAAACAGATATAAGAAACTGTCTAAACCTTAAAATATCTACACTCCCTATTTATTTGTACATTATTGATTGGCTGGCATACCAAGAAGAAAATCATTATGATAAAATCAAGGAAAGAAATATGGATGTTGCAAACAGCCTGACCCTGGGCTCAGCTAGAAGTTGTAAACCTAACATAACAAGAGGATTTCCGCTGCGATAATGGAGCATCTTATGATAGAAGCAAAATTTTATCCATGCCCGACCTCAAAGCAGAATCTTTATTATTCTCTAAGCACAAGTCGGGGTCAGCAAAGAAGTAGGAAGCGTCACCACTATTAGAGCAGCTATATTAAACAGCTGCAGAAACATGTAGGCGAGCAAACATAATCTGAGAAGTCGGAAAACAATCTAAAAGCAAAGGAATTAAGAAAAACAAAATCATACACAAACACTCTAGCATCTTCTCCGACAAAAAGAAGTGAGATCTTGGAAGTAAAAATTCAATTTTGGACCTTTTGTTCTACGAGAACAACAACGAAACGGCCAACGAGATGACAAGCACAAAATTCCTCAAACCCAATTGATAGTAAAAGCACACAAACATCGCATTACCATGATTCCGTTACCGCTCTACGCCTCCACTGCAGCTTGGTAAGTGAGATCCGGAGCAGCGGCTGGCTACCTATAGCGGAGGAAGATCAACGAAATTTAGGGTTTTTCAAAACTAATCGATCATGGGCTTTTGTTGGGCCTAATCCCCATGCAGGCCTAGACTAAGCCCAACATGAACCAGAGTGGACGAGCTAAATGCTCCGATTGGACCAACCAAGTCGATCGTACTCATCGAGTCAGGGCTGAATCCGAATTATCTAATAGATTGGTCTAATCGACTCGACAAATCTCAACTTCGATTATTTGAATAAAATTTTTCCTCATGAAAAATATTGTCAAAATATGCAAAATAAAAATGATCGATTTTGGAACTTGTGAGATGAATATATACACTCTTGTGGAAGTGATACAAAATGTTGTAACAAGCAAGAAGGAAATAAAAGGCTAAAAATCAATGATAGGTTCTCCGATAGTTAAATTTCTCTCGATCGTCCATGGCAAGTTGAACAATTTAGCGGCAATAAACTTGAAAATCTTGTTCACGTTGATGTTGTGCGTGGTGCTCGAAAAAAACAATGTCGCCTTCATGGCTCTCGCACATGCCCTGGCCTATGAAAAACAACACAAAAGACATTTCTTGGATCAGCAACTTACCATTCAAATGAACTCGAATAGTCAGTCAATCTATCATCTTATTTCTTCCTTAGCAAAATAGTTCCTCTTTTCATTAGAAATGTTTCCACAGTTTTATTTGAAGTAATACAAGACTGTGATGGTGAAAGATAGATTACCTGATTAACGATCGTCCATTGCATTTCCAGGGGAAGCTCAGCGAAGTTGTCAAACTTAGTCCCTATCAAAATAGGAATTGCTGTCTAAATAAACAGAAAAAAAACAAATATATATATATTAGAGAATGATCAGTTTAAATTTCTAAGTAGGATAAGTAAATGGTACACAATGAATACCTTATTCCATTTTCTTGCTCGTTGGTACCAAAAAATCACACTGGGAAAGGAAAAAATAACAATAACAACACACACACAAAAAAAAGAGGGTTTTCTTTAGGCTTTTGATGAATGATTAGAAGTTGCAGCATTTTTGCTGAGTTAATTATTTTTCTCTAACACTTACTTGTTCAGCGTACAACGACTGGTGAGATCAAACATTATGAGAATTGCCACTGCATCTTGGCATGCGATTGGAACTTGATCCAGAGATTGCTCGTCCCCTGCAAATACAGAGATTAGTTAGGCTTTAATTACAGGTAATGAGAGGATAATTATCTCTGATGCTTAGTTATTAATCACCTGCAACATCCCAAATCCTAAACGCGATTGTGGCTCCCTTGATCACGAAGACTTTATCCATCAGATTCAAACCTGTCATTTCCAGGCCCTTCTGTTCTTCCAAATCTCCCACGTACTTAATCTGATAACGCGTTAATACGAGAATAAGATCTAAATAGAGTTTAACTTTTTTTTATCACTAATAGGTCTGAATTGTGTGTTTGAAGTACCATGAAGCTTGTTTTCCCAATTTGGCAGTCGCCGAGGAGGCTAATCTTCAGCGACAGCACCTCCTCCGGCTCCGCCTCGACGGTGACGTTCACTGCGGAGGCGCCTTCATCTGCCGGAGGGGAAGCGACGGCGGAGGTCGAAGCAGCTGGCTTGAGTTGCCGGTAGCGGCGGTTGTTGCCGGCGCAGGATAGGAGGTGGGTCCATACGACGTGGAACAAACTGCGGATGAGGCCGAACCATCGGGCTTCGAGGTGGGCCAGAGTCTGGCCTAGGCGAGTCATGGCGATGCTCCGGCGACTGCGGCGGCGGCGGCGGTGGCCATGAAGAAATATCAGGAACAGGGGAGTAAATGGTGGATGATGGCGGCGATGCTATATAATTGGGCTGCTCTCTCTCTCGTCGATTCGTGCGTTGGACTTTTGCGATTTGGTGGGTACGTGGCAACGACCGGGTGGTACGTGGAGGGTGACACATTGGTTGGCGATTGGACGGTTGACTAAATAAATGAAGGACAAAATTTAGTAGATGACCTTTGACCCAAAATTTGTTTAAATTGACCATGCCCTGAATTCACTGTACTTTGTCTCGTCAGAAGAGTAAAATTAAAAACTTTAGAATTTCACGGTGCAAAGAACTAACTTCTGAAGTGGATCGTTGGATGTGCTCTGAAAGAAGCTGATGAACAACGTGAAAAATCACGAGCTTCACGTCGGAGTGTTCTTTTTTTCTACCTAAGAAAAACTACATAATTAATATATATAAAATCGAAAAATAAATGCATGTTATAGTTTATATCTGGTTGGCCATGTCTTTGGTATTTAATTGCAGAGATTATTTATTACTCGAGCAGAAGACTCTTGTCTGCTTTCTCCAAAATTAGTGTTTTATGCTAGTAAAAAAAAAAATTCCAACAAAAGCAAGGGCACTGCCATATATTAAAAAAAAAATCTAAAAAGTGGTTCAGAGGGACCTTTTTTTGTAAAACTTATTTTGAAATTTATTAAGAAAAAAGCCATTTTTGGGACTTAAAAAAAAATACAGCGAACCACAAGTTGTCTGTGGCCACTGGCAGGCAACTCATAAAAATCTGCAGCTTGTTCTTGAAGCATGAACTTTAAAGTTTAATGGCGAAATAATATGGTATAAGAATAAAAATGCAGAAGGAATAAGTCCACACAATTATTATATCACGGAGGAAGAAAAAAAAACCTATTTGTGTTGAGTGAGTCATCAGAGCATCTGCAGACAGGAAATTATGAGTGAATTTATTATGAATTATGTCTCGAACAGATTGCCACTAGAGTATCACTCTACATTGCTAATTGATTGAGGAATCTTTAGCAATTTTCACAATATGCTGAAAACGCTGATTCCAACTAGATCTGAATTCTGACTTTTGATTAGAAACTAAGATTTCAATCTTTCAGATGTCATATCCTTGTCACATTGCTTTGATATGAACGACGTAGTGTAAAGGCTTAAAAGATACTTCACATTTTGAAGGGTAAACTAACACAAAGAAAAAACAATCATTGGTGCCATTCGTTCCCTCTGGAAAAAAAAAAGTCACTTTGAAATTTAGCAAACTCTCTTGTTGTTAAAGGAGGTTGGAAGATGCCTATCCCCATCCTGCAGCTCTGTGTTTTCCATAAGAGAAACCTGCAGCAGCTTTATTTTAATAAAGCGAGAATAATCATACTCTTTACACGTATGATTTATAAAACCTTATCAAGTTAACAAGGTAAATTACGAAAAAGTTTCCTTAGCTTCCAATTCTTCCAGTGTGGGTCATGCCTTCTCTGCAAACTTTCTTTCTTTCAAGTTTGTGGAAGCTGAAATCACCAGCATTGATCCATTTCCGGTTGCAAGTTCTTACCTGCTACATTTAAGTAAACGTAACGGCGTTATGAATCCACGCAAAAGGATCCTAAAAAGAGGAGTTATTTATGTTTCGTATCCAGTGGCACCAAAATAAAGTAGGCCTCTTTGCAAAGAGAGGATAGGACAATGCATGCAAATTGATGACCACCTAAATGTATTATAATGGAGGAAAGTGAGATGTTTCTTTCTCTACCAACTGCAAATTGCAGTCAATGTATATTTTGAAGTGAATGGGACTTCTTGCCTGCAATCTTTTTTTGTCACTTCAGTAATGGAAAACATTTAACAATCCGAGCAGTAAATGACATGCTTTAATAATGCCATGCGTAGCTAAACTGAAACGGCGCTTCAGATGAAACAACAGTAGCTACATAAAAAAAGCCTAATCAGATAAGCATAATTTGGTAGATAAAGAATCTATCCTGCTGAATAAAGAACCTTCAGATAAAGTAAAAGGCTTCTTGCCATCGAGAGGGGCGGCAAAGACAATGATGCTGTTGTCCAAAATGCAGTATCTGGTAGTGCAATGAGATGATTACTTGTGACTGCCGTCCCATGCTTCTAAGAATTTGTTTATGCAGGTGCAAGTTTCTGGCAAAATGTTAGAGGTTACATAAGTTAACTTGGATAATACATATTGCAGTGGTTTATCACAAGAAGCCTTTTAAAGGTCGACATGTGCAATTCACAAATCAATGGAGTTATGATTATATTATGCATGATCTACAGCCTATAGATCCCTTTAGTAGTGATCAACTCTAGATATGAGATTAAACTAGGGTGTAAAAATATCAATCCGTTTACCTTCTGCTGCTGCTCAAACTGATCAATTTACCTTTTGGAAAACCAAATGAATGATTTTAGTTCTAACTGCTGATGACTCGAAAATAGACTGCAAGTATAGATTCACTAAGTTCTAACTTATGCCTCATTAGCTAAAGCACTGTTAGCAATGTAACAAATGGGTTGCAGGATAGCCAACTTAATATCATTGTACAATACAATAGAATTATGACAAATAGCTCGTTGGTTTAGATGGCTATCCTGTTCGAGTAAGACACTTGAAAATATTTTATGGAAGAGGTTTTCATAACTGAAAAATAAATTGAGAACAAGCAGAATAGAAACATGAAAAAGAAAAACGTTACTATGCATGTAACAACAAAGTCACATGTATAAAACTCCTAATGTAGAGGACAAAGGTTAAGAGCAATAATCAAAACCACAAGTCCATAATCAGCAGTCAAATAAGCAATTCGTGTGCTTAAGTCTGATCTTGCAAGATGTTTGCGTGGTTGCTGCAACAAAAGCTTTATATCCCACTCACTTATAGCTCGTGATCAAGACATTTGATAGCCAACGCTAGCAATTCATGAACTAATCCTTTGTGCAAAAGGCATCTGTACCATGCCGGGTACAATGAAGATAGCCCATAGTACATCTACCAAGGAACTTCCTGATCAGTTATGTTGTGGTGTTGCTTTCCTGCACTAACCGCTCATCTTCCTCATAGATCAGATATGGAGCTTCACTTTTTCTTCTCGATAAGGACATGGTACTCCCATCCCTGGACATCAATCTCGATTAGCAGAACCTGATGACCACATCCAGCTGTGGCACTGTTGCCATCTCCAAAGCAAAGTTTTGGTTAGATTTATATTCTAGCTTTGCTCCAGTCGCAGAGACTGCATGCACTATGGTCAAGGCGACCAACCAACCGATTCACCACGATAAGCATAAGAAATATTTTAATCAGCAAGTTGGCGTCAGCGATGCTAATTCTAAATTGAAATATAAAAACTTTACAATTCAAAGTTGACCACTTATGATTTACTAAGCATCAGAGCATCACTTTCATTTGGATCGGTTAAAATCAACTACCCAAATAGATAGCTGCATTGACAAATTCAGAAAATATATTCATATGCAGAGCAGAACCCTGCGATAAGAAAGAGAGATCGAATGCATAGTCCAGAGAAGAGCGACGCCGACGCAGAGAAGAAAGGAGAATACGCCTGTTGCCGTACTCTGTGACGGTAACTTTATAAGCAATGATTGTGACTCTTTCGGTAGATTGCCATTGGATCCTACCCTACCCGGATCCGATAAGCAACTCGCTTCATTTCAAATAGACAACTTTCCCGCCCATAAACTGGCTAATCGATTCGAAATCCTGATTTCTCTTCTTCATTTTCATTACCGTCCATTTACGGCCGCAGTCGCTCCAATCTGAAACCAAAGCAAAATGGATCGCCGGCGGAGGCCGGATCGCGATCCCACCTCGCCTCCTCCTCCTCCTCCTCCTCCGCCTTCAACCCCCTCCCATTTCCTAAGGGATTGCTCCAACTACAAGACCCCGAAGTCCCTCCACCTGAACCCTAGCACTCGTCCCCCATGCACCCCTCTCCCCGTCTTCTACACCGCCTCCAAAAACACCCCTTATTCCTTCGCATCTGCTGCCAGCCGACGACGCGAGACGCCTGGCGCCGCCACCGCCCGTCGCCGCGTTAAGACCCTCGAGCTCGAGCAGTCCCGTTCTTCGCGTAAGAACCAGGATCGGCGCGAGAGGTCTTTCAAGTCATTCGAGAGTTCGATCTCGGCTTGGCTCAATTTTCTTTTCAGAAGTCCAAGTTCCTGCGGCTGCCAAATTCCTTTGTGGTCCAGGGATAGGCAGGATGGCGGGGTTTCTAATGGGAAGCGCGAGAGTTTCGATGGAGACGATGTTCGAGGGTTTGGGGCAGGTGGTAGGTGGAGGAGTCCGAAGCGCCAGAGGGATTTCTCCTGGCGAGGGACGTCCGGTGATGATCTTGCGCGGAAGGCATCGGTTATGCTATCATCGCTAAGATCATCGTTGAAGGAAGTGTGTAGCCTGGAAGACTTGATGGAGAGAATGGAGCTCTATATGAGCCAGAAAAGTTGCAAGGAGGTCCTCATTATGATGAGTCAAGTTTGCAAGGTTAGCAGCTCTTAAACCTTTCAACTTACTCATATTGAAACCCTTGTTGCATTCACATTTTACTGTTTATTGAACTTTGTGTAATGGTCAATTTATCCTCGTATATCATTGTGGCTTCCCGATTAGTTTCTCAGGGCCAACAGATTGTTTGCTTGATGAATAATCATCAGCTGAAATCCTTGTTCTTTGTACTGTGCCTTGGCTGGAACGTTATGGAAGCAACTGTAATGGTTACTTAATTTAATCTTTATATGATTATTGCATGTAAAGTTTGTGGCTTAGTTAATATATCATACGTGCTTCTTCACGGACTGAAACATCATCAGTGTGTTTCTTTTGAAGTCTGCAGGCGATGCTTATTTATTAAACAAACTGTTATTGCTAAAGACAGATTTCTCATTTCATATTTCCTATTTCAGAGCATAGATGAAGGAAGACTGAAAATGAAAGCAAGCTGCCCACTTGTAACTGATCTCAGGTTGAAGGAAAATGCAATTAGAACCTTAATGAGCTATAATCCAACGTGGCTTCGTGTTGGATTGCATATAATATTTGGTGGCGACTCTTTTCTTTCTAATAAAGAAGGGAAAGCAGATCAAGAGTTTCTGTTCCTCAAGATGGTAATAGAAACACAATTCTTTTCTCAGGTGGAAATTGCAAGATCTTTTGCATATAATAAGTTGGTTGAGGGCCTGTATAAGCCAGGTTATCATGAAGCATTGGGAAGTGTAATCTTGAAGAGATTTTTATTGCTTGTTGTTTCACTTGACAAAGCTAAGTCTGAGTGCACTCTTCCTACTAAATATGGGATTGATAGTATTGATGGTGGTTCTCCTCTGCTGTTTGTTCTTCATTCCCATTTAAAATCAAGTCAGCAAATTATCAATGGTAAGTTTCTGTAATAGAAATAGCAGATATAACTAATTTATATTACTTAATGTAGAGAGATGTTTATTTTCATTTCTTCATTGCTCTGATTGTTCTATTTTCTTTTGACAATTTTCAGAGTTTCTATCAGAAATAATGCATGGGGAAGGTAATCTTCTAGCACATCTTCTCACTCTGGGTTACAAAGTGAATCACCAGCAGGTAATATGGTTTTCTTCTTCTTCCAATTTCACAGCCTTCTTTTGAAAAAACTTTCAGGTTACTTTTTGTTATGCAGTTTCATTTTTGTTTACACTTCCCCATCTGTATGCTTTGTATGTTTAACAAACATCATTTTTACTAACAGAATCCAATTTCAGAATTTGAGTTTAATGTGAAAGATTTATCTGAAGATATTCAGGATGGTATGCTACTTTCCAGGGCTATTCAGCTCTTGCGAAATGATGCATCTATACTATCAGTAAGAGTCTTCATGTTATTAACTTGTTATTAGATATTTTCCTGCTTCAAATCTTCAACTCAAATTCCTTTGGGATTGACCAACAGAAATTAGTGGTTCCTCCAAACACAAGTAAAAAGAAGTTGCAGAATTGTATTAATGTGGTGAAGTATCTAAAGCAGGCTGGTGTATCCTTGTGCGATGCTGATGGAACCCAAATTCTTGCCGATGACATTGCAAATGGTGATAAAGAGTTAATACTCTGTGTACTTTGGAATTTGTTTGTGAGCTTGCAGGTATTAAATAGCTCATGGTTTATATTAGACTCTTTCTTCCTTATTTGTTTCTCTTTTCACTTCTGCCTAACCACTGGGTTTGACTTCAATAAATTCTGATTGATTTTGTCATTGCTTCGGTTTTATATTGTGTCAAACTCTTAATTCTGTTGAGGATTAATTTTTTTCCTATTATTTGCTTAGCTGATCATTAATTGTAGATTTTCAACATAAATTTAAACTTATCAGTTTTTTGCCTTCTTATTTCACATTGTAGGTCCCTTTGTTAATTGACAAAGCTTTTTTGGTCCGCGAGATTATTAAATTGAAGAAGGTAGCAATATACACCTGGATTATGTTGAACTGTTTTAACATTTTCCATTCAACTAATTTGTATGTTCATTCAGTCTGATTTCCAATTTGCATTTATTGAATGGCAGTAAGGTAAGTTTTATATAAAAGATTACAGCTCAAATTAATCTTCTGACAGTTTTATATATACCTTAAGTCACATAAATTTTCTTGCCTCATGTATCTTTTCCTTGATCATCTCTTTGTATGATTATATTAGGATGATTCAGACTACAGTTCAATGGCAATCATGGGTTTGCTTTTCGAGTGGGTCCAGGTACTTTGTTGTCTATTTGATTTGTTATTTCGGGGCTAATTTCCATATGCGCTTCATTCTGCTAACTGTTAATACTATTTTTTGTCAAAAAAAAAAAAAATCAATGCAATTTTGAAAAAAATTGTTGAAAGTCTGTTAAACAATGGTTGTCATATAAGTTGTGGTAATTGAAAAAAGTAAAAAAGAGAGAGAGAGAAATAGGAGTAAGAGCACGTGCAGGAGTCACTTTGGTTCCCAAGTTTATGATTTTTCACATGGATGATATCTTACTACGGCAACACAACTGCAGTAAAAAAATATAAAGATATATAATTTAAAACAGCCGAATTGCATAATAGAAATAAAAGTATTATCATACAAGGAACTTTACAATAACAACAACAACAATTAAGTCTTATGATCTTTCTATGCTATTGGACCTCTTACTATATTATCATTTATGCTTAATTAAATTTTATTTTATTTTATTATTGCTAACTAAGTCTTTTTTTATTTTTTTTCCTCGTTTGATGTGCGTATTTATCATAGTTTCATATCGTCTAACTGGAGTATTGATACAAAACACTTCATATAAGACTTGAAATCCTTCATTGATTCAAAATTCAAAAGAGCAGCACCAAGCTCAAATCATATTGCCATGCAAAATTTAATCTATATTCTATAATTACTGTATTATCTAACATTTTTCAACTTGATTTAGTATCAAGTCAAATTCAGTGTAACAAGCTCTTTTTGTATGAAAAAAATATTTGTTGAGGGGTTCTGTACTAAATGGTTGATAATTTTAGAACAAAAG
>JBAMHZ010000048.1:3356711-3385183 GCA_037177395.1 Alpinia galanga | reverse complement strand
GAGTTTGTGTCAAACGGATTGACCCACAGGGGGGGGGGGGGGGCTATTGACGGGTAGGGATGAGTTGATCCGTCATTTCAATGTGATAAAAAAATTCTCAATCTAATTAATTGTGAATTACATGAGTTGGTATATAGTCATAATTTTACTATATATTAATTTTTTTTATTTTTATTAAATTTAATTTATATTATTGATCCTTTATAATGCGTATAAAAGTTATTTTAATATTCTCTCTGCTCTTTTAATAATATAGGGTATATTGTATGTTTGATATTTTTTTTTTAAATTTTTAACCATTTGTTTTCTAACGACGAAACCTTTCTCAATCTCTTTTCTCTATCAATCTTGTTTCATTCTCTGCAATTAAATTTAAGGAGTATAAGAAAAATTTAAAGATTTTATTTTCTCATGCTTATATTCATTTTTATTAACAATTGTGGTCAAAGATTATATATTATTTATCAAGTACAGAACGACTCTATTTTAGATTTGATATGTTTCACTATTATCTTTCACTTGAAAAATAAGACTTTTAATTTTTTAAATTCTCGGGCTAACTTAGGCTTGTCGCAGATCAAACTGACTTAACATTTAATCTAGGATTGGTCTATTTAGATCCGTAGTAAATTTAAATTGATAAATTTTAATTTAATTTATTTAAATTATTAGATGGTGCAGATTAACCTGACCTAAATCAACTTATAATAAAGATTGTGACCACGTGCTAATGCCTATAGTCAGTGAAAATTTAGTACGGAGCGTAAACTTGACAACTAAATCTAATGACAATGGACAATTTTTTTTTATTCCTTTTTTTTTAAATATATTTTTTTAAGTCAGCCTGCAGATTATTGTTTACTGTAAAATACGATGCACACATGCATTCCCAACTCATCTTGTCTCCGTCCAACTTTTAAACCTTTTTTTTTTATAAAAAGGAAATGGATGCGCTCGACATCATCTCTTTTCTGTCAAATTAAAGTTATTTTTTTTTCTTTTCGAAAAATAAAAAATTGTAAAAGGTTTCATGGAAAATAATGTGTTTGTCAAAGCCGGTGTTTTCTTGAAGGGACATTGAAAGTTCCAAAGATTACAAATTCCTCCTAAATTAAATTTGGCTATTTTCTTTATTTATTTATTTATTTTTCTTATTTGATCAATATCTTCCTAAATTTTGTCTTCTCCCTAGAATAATAATATTTATATTTATTTTATCATGCATGCTCCTATTATTTAGAGTGTTCATAATAGAAATCATAGTAGATTGTTCATGGATAATCAAGTTTATTAATTGAATATTAAATATTTCATTAAATTTTTTAGTCAAATATTTTGTGCGTAATATCCACGGTTTGTCCACCGTCAGGTCAAGTATCTGTGGAGGAAATTTAAGATTCATTTCCATAAAAATAGAAGAAAAAAAGAAAGATCATATCCATTTCCTAATATTTTTGTAAAATCATTTTTATTTAAAAAAAATGTTGTTTTAAAATTTGCCCTTTAATAAGATTCTCATCTTCCAATCTCCGTCTTTATGAAGTTTGAGCAGCAAGCAGACAACAGACTCGTAGTTCTTATCTTATACTTCAAACGGAGCTCCACTTTTAGCCTTCCCTGTAAATCTACCAGCCATGGCGCGGATGGTCGGAGCTTTCTGTGTTCTCCTTTGCTTGTCGACCTCACTGCCCCTCCTGGCTAACTCCCTTTTCTTCAACTTCACCGATTTAAGTCGAGCAGCTTCCAATTCACAGCTCTTATTGAAGAACGAAGCGAGAAAGAACGGCGCCAGCATCGACCTCACTAGGGACCCCATGCAATACGCCACCGGCAGAGTGGAGTACGCCGAAGAGCTGCTTCTGTGGGACGCCGACACCGGCGAGCTCACCGACTTCATCACCAGCTTCTCCTTCGTCATCGACTCGTCCAACAAGTCCGAGTTCGGCGACGGCCTCGCCTTCTTCCTGTCGTCGGGGGAGACCGAGCTCAGCTACGCCCGGGGCGGCTTCCTCGGCATCTTCAGCAATAGCTCCTTCTCCGACTCCCCTGCCGGCACGGTGGCAGTGGAGTTCGATACCTTCACTAACGCCTGGGATCCGAAGGGCGTCCATCTCGGGATCGACGTCGACAATATTACGTCCGCAATGACCACGCCGTGGAACGTCGACCTCAGGGGCGGTAAGCCGGCGACGGCGTGGGTGAGCTACGACTCGAAAGCACGCAACTTGAGCGTCCTGGTGAACTACGAACCGGATCCGGCGTCCGGCCTCCAGTCCGCCACTGCTGCCGCCCTATCCTTCGTCGTGGACCTGCGAAAGGTCATGCCGGCGAAGGTGACGATGGGATTCTCCGCCACCACCGGTAACTTGACCGAGACGCACACACTTCTTACTTGGTCATTCAACTCGACCTTGGAAGAAAGAGGGGTCAGAAAGACACCGGCGGTTGCAATCACCTTCGGTGTGGTGTCCGGAGTGATTGCGTTCATGGCGGTTGCTGCGGGGTTCATGTGGTGCCTGATTCTGAAGAGGAAGCCCCCTGTTAGCGATGTGGTGGAGGATGATGACGACGAAGACGACGCCATCGACGACCAATTTGAGAGAGAAAGAGGGCCCAAGAGATACCCATACCAAGAACTGGCCTTGGCGACTAGGGATTTCGCAGTAGAGGGCAAACTCGGGGAAGGTGGATTCGGATCGGTGTACAAAGGCAGATTAAACGGCATGGATGTGGCGATCAAGAGGGTGTCCAAAGATGGCAAACAGGGGAAGAAGGAGTACATCTCCGAGGTCACCATCATCAGCCGCCTACGCCACCGCAACCTGGTCCAACTCGTCGGCTGGTGCCACGACCGCCGCGAGTTCCTCCTCGTCTACGAGTTCATGCCCAATGGAAGCCTCGACTCGCACCTCTACTGTTCGACGAAATGCCTGAGGTGGCCGACGCGGTACAAGGGGGCGCTAGGGCTGGCGTCTGCCCTCTTCTACCTCCACCACGAGTGCGAACCGTGGGTGGTGCACCGCGACGTGAAGCCCAGCAATGTCATGCTCGACTCCGCCTTCAATGCCAAGCTCGGCGACTTCGGGCTCGCCAGGCTGGTCGCCGACGACGACCGAGGTCTGCAGACGACGATGCTGGCGGGGACGTTGCCCTACATGTCCCCTGAGTACTTCTATTACGGCAGGGCCAGTAAAGAAACCGATGTGTACAGCTTCGGCATCGTGGCGCTGGAGATCGCCTGCGGGCGGCGGCCGGTGATGGATGACAGGTTGTTGGTGGATTGGGTATGGGATCTGTACGGGAAAGGAGCGATCTTGGAGGCGGCAGACGAGAGGCTCGCCGGGGACTTCGATCGGAAGGAAATGGAGTGTTTGATGGTGGTGGGGTTGTGGTGCGCACATCCCGATTGCCAGCTCCGCCCGACGATCCAGCAGGCGATCAACGTGCTGTCGATGGAGAAGGAATTGCCAAGCCTGCCGCCGGCAAGGCCGCAGCCGATCTATTACCAGCCGTCGTTCGATACGCTAGCCGCCATGTCCGGGACCTTTTTGTGCTCGACGACTGGATTTCGAAGCTGTACGACTTCTGCTTCTTTAGCGTGCTCGACGATCATTTCTGCCATTGACGACCCCGCGAGTTGATCAATGCGACGAGGTTCATCAATTGATGTTCCCTCTTTGAATTCAAACTTTGAACTCAAGTGATTCCTCTCTCTCTCATTAGCAATTTTTTTTTACCCCACGAGGTGACATAGTTCTCACTCTTCATTAAATCGGAAGATCGATCAAGTGTACGAGTATTCTCACGTTGTTTAATTCTTTTCTCTAATTCTATAGGAAGATTAGATTGGTGTTCTATCATTATTTTTTAAAAACTAAAAAAAAAAGAAAGATCGAACGTACGTGTTTTTAATATTTAATTTTAAAAACTAATTACCTTTTAGTAAAAAATAAAAATAAAATACACTTTTTAATCTCCGATAAGCTGCCCACTGCTAAATGTCTTCTTCCGCCACGTAGTTCGCCATATCTCCTGCCTTCTTCCACCTCCACCTACTTCACCACTCATTTCCTCTCATCCTCATCGTTTTAACCAACCTTTTTCCGACAAAACCCATCCGTCCTCGATCTTGTTGCAGTGTAGCAGACACTTAGCCATGGCGGACGATCACGAAGACCAGAGGCAGAACAGAGGAGGAGAAGGCAGCATCAGCAACAAGAACAAGAAAATGAGGCGCGGCTCGTACGGTTGGCTCCGTGACCGTCGGGTACGGGAGCTCGTCGGCAACAAGCAGCGTCGCCTGGTGGAGGTCCCCTACACCGCCACCCTCGCGCACACCTTCAACGCCCTCCTTGCCAACCGCGTTTCCGCCGTCCCCGTCGCTGCCCCGCCCGGCCAGTGGATCGGCGCTGGCGGCTCCATGATCCTCGAGTCCGACCCCGCTACTGGAGCCATCCGCAAGCACTACATCGGCATGCTCACCATGCTCGACGTGCTTTCCCACATCGCGGAACTCGGCGACCACGACGACAAAGACCTCGATCGGTGGATGATGGTCCCGGTCTCCTCCATCATCGGGCACTCGCTCGAAGGCCTCACCCTATGGACTTTTAATCCCAACACCAGGTATGACCTCTGTTTTAAAAATACATCATAAACAAGGCACGCCTACTCGAGTTCATGCTCATTGATTCCGAGAATATTGTTTGCTTCAAATTTGCAGCTTATTAGATTGCATGGAAACGTTGAGCAAAGGAGTTCACCGAGCTCTGGTTCCTGTCGAAAGCCAAATGAATCAGGCAGTATCGGTGGAGCTCGTCGAGGAGTCCCCGGGCTACAGAATGCTGACACAAATGGACATGTTGCGCTTCCTGAGAGAACATAAAAATGATCTGAAGGAGATCTTATCGCGCAGTGTTGCCGAGCTCGGAGCGATCAGTGAGACCGTTTTCGCGGTAGGGAAGCACACACATGCGATGGACGCAATCAAATCTATGAGAGCTGCAGGGTTGAGTGCTGTTCCTGTCGTCGAAGATCTCCCTGGTGATCAGATCCTGCGAGATGTAAGTTTTCAGTAACAACTCAGTTATGACACCTGCAATACGTTTATCCAATTTTGGCCTAACAACAACTACTTTCATTTGTAAATTTGATTGGTCTCGTTCTATTTCATTTGAGTTGCAGGGAAAGGGAAAGAAACTCTTGGAGACATTTTCAGCAACAGACCTGCGGAGCTGCCCGATTGCTCTGCTTCAGTCATGGCTCTCCATCAGTGTGATCCAGTTCAAAGAAAGGCTCTCTGTCAGGGCTAGTAACGCAACCATTGCACCCATGGATAGGGATTATCCCGGCGCGGAAACAAGGCGACTCATCACTTGCTACCATGAGACGAGCATGTTCGACGTGATCGAGGCGGCCGTGTCGAACCACGTCCACAGGCTGTGGGTCATCGACGAGGAAGGGTCACTGAGTGGTGTCGTGTCACTTTCGGACATGCTAAGGGTCGTAAGGGACTCTGTTTTGGTAGCTGAACAAGAGCTCCGACTTGCCATTTCATGAGAACAGAAGGCCTGTTCAATCGTAAAACCTGGATCAACCCCAAAGCTGTCTCTGATAAACTCAGGCCATGTTACGTTTTGTTTTGTTGAGGTCACTCATTCATGACATAAACAGGGACTTTCCATGTCTTACAAGAATCTGATTCCTTTAAAAGTAGCAGCCTGGAAAGAAAAGTGCCCGTCCAACATGTTTTTTAAGTAAGAAAAATGAACAAAACAATTGGAGAGAGACCAATAAACTATATAATTGCCCAATCAAATAGTGAAGAAAGGCGACGTATGCTTTTGGAGGAAGCTGTCTGCATCACTTTGATTCCCCTTCCACATTTACAGTTTCATTCTGATGAAGGTTTGATTGTATGTTTTGCTTTTGAGCTGTGGGGCTTTGACATAAAGAGGGCACTTCGCAGGCTCGCAGCTGCATTGCTTAATGGTGAAGAGTTGAGAAGACAAGAATGACAAGCTACATGTGAAGCTACAGTGGAGTCAGCTGAGTCAATGGAAAAGAACTCCATGTCCACACGCCTCCTTAATTGCGTTTAAATTGCACTCAATATAAACTCACAAGGATTGACTACGTAATTGATCAAGGATCTTTGCATTCAGCACATGGATAAAGACACTTTCAATCATTTAATAATTGTATTTCTTTCTTTTTTCTGATAAACTCCATCTTCTTCTCTGCTGCGGAGACTGATTTCTTCTTCTTACCTCTCATCCACATATATAAAGCAACAGACTGAGCTCGTTCAAATCACTTGGCTCTTCCAATCCTTCTTCCAACTCCGAGTAAATCTGAAACAGGGAAAGCGGAGATGTTTTGTGGATTACTGGGTAGAAATTTCTCCAAGAAATGGTGAGAATTAAACTCTCATTTCCTGGTTCATCTTTTATTCTCTCGCTCATGGCTTGTTGGGTGGGTTGGTGAATGGCAGTAAGCAGGCCGTGAAGCGCATGAAGATGAGGATCGAGTATATCAAGAAGAAGAAGCAAGTGATAGTGTTCATCCTCAAGAAGGACATCGCTGAGCTCATTGCCGGAGGCCGGAAAGCCGACGCCTTTAAAAGGGTTGAATTCTTGAGTTTCTTCCTGTTGTTACCTTGGTTGCTTCTTGTTGCATGAACAAAGTTGTTGCTGAAACAGGTGGATGCGCTCATCGTTGAGATGAACCTCGCGTCATGCTACGAAATGATTGAAGGATTCTGTGATTGCATCATGAATCAGCTTCCGACCCTGCAAAAGACAAAGTATTAGAACATCTCCTTGTTAGATTTCAGTAGGCTCTTCCAACTTCCAAGTTGCTTTATCTGCCTCGCTTCATGAGCTCTTTGTTCGTTTTGATAAACAGAGACTGCCCTGACGAAGCCATGGAAGCAGTATCAACCCTAATTTTCGCAGCTGCAAGATTCGCAGATTTGCCCGAGTTGCGTGATCTGAGGTCTCTATTCGCAAAACGATATGGGAATTGCACGGAGTCATCTGTGAATCCTGAAGTATGGATCTTTTTATTTGTCTCCATTCTTTCACACTCTCTCAACATCATAAATTTCCTGGCAGTTTGCTGAGAAAACAAGAAACAAAATTTTTTCGAACCAAAAGAAGCTCGAGCTGATGAAAAGTATTGCTGGTGAATTCGATCGACCAAAGGAAATTGCATTGTCACACCAGGAGGAGATTACTGGCTCTAATTTGACAAGCGTTGAGTTGGAGCCAAAGGAAATTCCTGTGATTTCCACAATCAAAACCAACGACTCATGTGATCCAAAGGACATAGAAGCTTGCGGAAATCGAAAAATTGTGACAGAGGAGCAGCTCGAGCCGGATTGTAGCCCAGCGGATAAAGAAGCTGTTTCAGTAAAACCTTCGAATTCATATGAAGCGAACAGAAGAGTTCCTCCATACACGAAATCAGATTCCATGGATGGAACAAGAGGAAAAACGAACAATTTAGATGAAGAGACTGACAATGAGGAAGCGCAAGGAGGATCGGGTGCAACTGGTCTCAAAAACCAGCTAGAAAAAGAACTGAACAAGAACAGGAGAGGAAGATACATGAATCCACCTTATCTTATTCAGACAAAAATCCATGGCACTTCGAACGAGGTGGAATTTCACATCGAGAAGCCAACTCCCCATTCTTTAGATCATGTAGCTACGAAGGCTGAGGAAGAAATGACCTTGGATAAGCTACTGCTGCAGCACTCCAGCAGGAAAGCGACGGATACAGGACCAAAACTCAGCAGCAGAGCTACTGAACTGAATGATGGCGGAGCAGTTAAAAAAGTACCGCCTCCACAAAGAACTTTCTCATTGCCACCCGAATCAGGCAGTCCATCTGAAGCTAAAACACATGTTCGAGGAAAGTCGTTGCAGTCGGATCCACTGAGTCCCAATCCCAAACGCGGCCCTGTTCATCCGAGTCTGCCAGATTATGATCAGCTGGCGGCAATGTTTGCTGCTCTGAAGAATGGTCGAGGCAACAGACAGAACTTGTAATTTTAAAATATGTTTATTTAATTTTTACCTGAGAATATAATCTAATAATTTTCACTGTAGAAAACTAATATTTTCTACAGCTTTCAAAAAGAAACACAATTTCAGTTCAGGAATATTTTCTTGGAAGTCTTATGAAAACTTGGATTCTATAAATATTTGCAAAATGATTGAGATATCATCAACACCTCGAAATTCTAAAGAGAGAACCAAAAAAAAAAGAAAAAGGATCATTCTAAAATCAAAGCCTTTATTTAAGATATTCTCAAACATTAAATTATTTAGTTTTATGGACCTTCATTTGCTCTAACAATTAATATCTGAATGTCCCAGATAAGGGGAAAACAAAGACCAACATAACAATCATTCAATCTTTTTCTCATCCTTTTGCAATTCTACTAATTTTGTAACAAATAAAGAGGGATAATTTACCAAACGACTCTTAAAATGCACAATTTAACTTTGATATTTATTAATTGTGATGGTTTAGTAAATTGCCAATATGTATATATTATGGAAATTGATCATAAATCGTAGTTTTTATTAATAGTTATGTGGTCTCAATGATAATTAGTGGTATTTATACAGATATCTAAAAGTTAAATTTTTTAGACTTTTTTTTTCTCATTAAAAAATGATTGACAAAATTATTCAAACATTATCTTGAAATTAATATGACTCAACATCACATATATAAGATTGAATGATTATTTAAGACGACTCTCCCTTTTAATTAGAAAGCAAATCTTATAAAAGAAATCCTTAATTAATCATCGACCATTGAGATTAAATCCTAATTAAATCAAACAATAAAGAAAAAAACACTCTATAAGGATTCACAAAATATTTTTTTCTTCAACCACTCCATATTTTATCAATTAGGTAAGAC
The DNA here is from genome assembly GCA_037177395.1 of Alpinia galanga. Taxonomy (NCBI): domain Eukaryota; kingdom Viridiplantae; phylum Streptophyta; class Magnoliopsida; order Zingiberales; family Zingiberaceae; genus Alpinia; species Alpinia galanga. The sequence continues at coordinate 3,376,243 of JBAMHZ010000048.1, read as the reverse complement.
ATATTATTCTTATTATTAGGAATAAGCCCAAATTAAAGGATATCATCACCATCACTCGCTTGACAAGAATGTTAGACCAACCATGTCGCAATATAAATTGCTTGATATTTATTTATTTTTAAAAATAAAAATTATTATCATAGTCCATTAATTTATTGCATTTGCTATATAGTTTGAAATGTACTAGCTTCCCTTTTTTATCATACTCGTATTTTCCTTTTCTCTATTTTATAATTCAATCAAAATAAATTTTATCATTTTTTAAGTCTAATATATTTTACATTTATCATTAGTCTTTGCATTAAGGTCTCAAAAGATTTAAAAATTATTGTATTTTTTTTTCCTTTTAACTTTAAATTGTATTTTTTTTTAAAAAAAAATACTAATAAAATCTTTTTAGCCAATAATGATTATTTATCTTAGAGCATTAAAATCATTTTACCTACTTTTGTCGTATCGTTACCGATACCTGCCTTGCGGTTGGAGGATATCGCGGGTCCCACATTTTGAACTTGGGGAATGACCCAACTGTTTCGATCAGCCGTCTCATCCACACAGCAGACATGGAGCGAGCGCCTCCTCTAATCGCCCAAGCGGGGCCGTTCCTGTTTCCTCGCGCCGGCATTCCCCTGAGTGGCGTCGTGCCCGAGACGCCAGACCGAGGACCCGACAGCGCGCGCGCGCGCGGGGCCGCCGACGCTCTGGCTCTTGGATTCTGTACTGCCCTCCTTCTCCCGTTCCATTGAACCACTGAAAGCTATTTCTAAAGCGATCAATTCTGATGAAGAGGCAGCTTTCAACGCCCACCTTTTCGACCTTTCCCTTCCATCTGCCATTTTCCTTTCCTTTCCACGCTTTCGTATTCGCGTGCTTTGGCTCTTTCTCTTTGCCCCCACCAACACCAGCGTACATGAGCTAGCTCCCACTCCCGCACAAAACAAGCAAAAATCATATACAATTATTGGAAACCATGCTCTCGCAGAGGATGAAATAAAAAGAAAAAAGAAAAGCTTTAGTGCTCTCATGGCAACATATCTTCGCCTCCGCTCTCTCTCTCTTTTCTTCTCTCGGTTTCTTCCTTCCTCTCTGCATGTTGCTTCTCTCTCATCAAAAATGGCGGTGTTGACTTAAAGTGAGGTTTTTTGGATAGTTCTCCATGTTCTTTTACTTCGTTTCACTGGTTTTGCTCACCTTTTCGGGGGAATGTGATAGCTTTGCAAAGTACATTAGCTAGTTGGAATTCAGCCTGTTGCTTCTTTTTTTTTTAATCAGAAAAGACGAAATTTATTTATCCCTTTTCAAATTGATATTGAACTACTGTAACAAGTAATCCTTTGACGTTTTCATATGTTTTTGGTTTGAGCCTGCAGGATGGTGATGATTGGGTTTATGATCATACATGTTTTTACCTGTGGAAATCCCAACTATATTATATCCTCAGTTTCTTGAGCTTGTATTAGTGGAATCGATTTGGAGCTTAATTAGCAAACTGCTATGGTTCCAAAACTGATGGCCTTAAAGGTGGAAACTAGGGTTAAAAACAGGCACGAAGGATTTGAGTTTTGAGCGAGGAAATTTAAGAGTTTAGATATAAATCAATAGAAAAGTTAGTCGATATCCTTGTGTTCAAAGGTTGCAAAAATTCAACATGTGTTGGAACTAATATTTGTAAATATCTGAAGAGTTGAACTTCGCAATAAATTAGATGTGACGTGAATTGTAGTAATTGATGCATCAAGTGGCCTTTAAGTTATTTGACATATTACTGCTGAAGAGTCAAAGGATTTCTCAATTTCATTCTTAATTTAAAGAAGGCATTTTTTTTTTTCTTCAGTGGCCTCATGTTTGTTATTTCAATCTCTTTCTATGTTTCAGGAATTTGTGGGGATCATGGAGAGCAAGACGTGGATATGGAAGAGGAAGTCTACAGGGAGGAACATTGAGGTTAGCAGTAATCAAATCATCTTTTTGATGGTTTATTACTGATTTTTGCACAGCTAATATTTCAGTATAAACAAATCACAGACTCAAAGATTGTTATATTCTTTTACTGATTTAAACTGAACATATGTTTCTTCTTATGTTGGGAATCAATTTGTAAATGCCTTTGATTTCTCTCAGAAAGGGAAGACCTTGGAGTTGGAGAAATCCCTAGCAAACTTGAATGAACAACTATCGTCTGTCCGCACCGAGTCCACTGCTAAAGATGATCTTTTGGCAAAGCAAGCAAAAGTAGCTGAGGAAGCAATTGCAGGTTAGATTTTATTTTTTTCTCTTTCATTTTTTTCCCAACACAGGAACTAGATTGTTTTTAAGAATAAACCATGCCTGATCCACATGTTAGGATGGGAGAAAGCAGAAGCTCAAGCTCTTGCTTTACAGCAACAATTGGATGATGCTTTGCTTCAGAAGAAAATGGCTGAAGAAAGACTATTCGAACGGGATACAGAATTACAAGAATGCAGGCAGCAATTATGCGTTGTTAAGGAAGACCAGCAGCTCATAGTTAACAACGCTTCCATGAAAATATCGAGAGAACAGGAGAAGACACGCATGTTAGAACAAAGGTTGGTCGAGACGAATAAGAAGCTCGCTGGATTGGTCACTGAAAATGGAAACATGAAAAGAATCATAGAGGCCAAAGAACAGCTGCTTGCAGAGGTGAACGAGGCTAAATCAAAGCTGGAAGAGAACTTCACAGATGTGGTGTCCAGACTCGATGCTTCAGAGAAACTCAATGTGTCTCTGAATTATGAGGTCTCTATACTTCAGAAGGAGCTTGAGATTCGAAATGAGGAAATGGATTTCAACCGGCGATCAACTGATGCTGCTCATAGGCAGCACCTAGAGAGCATCAAGAAGATTGCAAAGCTTGAAGCTGAGAGCCAACGGTTGCGGCTCATGGTTCGCAAGCGCTTGCCAGGGCCAGCAGCTTTAGCTAAAATGAGAAACGAGGTCGAGATGTTGGGTTTTGATGAATTAAACAAGGATGCCTCTTCTGTCGTCAAGAAACTTCATGCGATTGAAAATGAAAACAGGGTTCTCAAAGGAACACTGACCAAGAAAACCAATGAACTTCAAGCATCACGTATCATGTTCGCGCGCACTGCATCCAAGCTATCTCAGGTTGAGACCCAACTTGAGGATTTTTCTAAAGGAAAAACAAGCTATGAACTAACAAAGAGCAGTCCAATGTCATATAACCTGCCATGTTCATCCATTTCAGAGCATGGTGGAAATGAAGACAATCTTACTTGTGCTGAATCATGGGCTTCTGCTTTAATCTCTGAGTTGGAGCACTTCAAAAGTGGAAAACCAACTGCTCCATCATGTAAAAGTGTTGAAATATCAGATTTAAGTTTGATGGATGATTTTGTTGAGATGGAGAAATTAGCGATAATCACTGTGGATAAACATTTTGATAGTGTGATTGGTGATGACAATTCATGTGTGGCCGCTAAAGAATTTGAAGCGACACGCAAGGATCTTGTTCCTCTCATGGAAGTATCCAATTACAGGTATTACTCGCTTGAGAACTATCCTATTTGGCTTCAGGACATTCTGAGGGTTATTGTACAAAAGCATCATACGATGCAAAAAAGTTTCCGAGCCATTCTTGAAGATGTTCAAAGTGCTCTAGGCGATTGGGATTCTTCTATTGTTGCAGAATCCTACGGTGAGAAAGGTATGCAAAACAAAAACACCTTGTCAGATTCAGTCGATGGAGCCATCACCACAGACTCAGAGAGATCAGTTCGCAAGCTTGTGGAACTAGTCGAAGGGATCATTCAGAAAAGTAATGAGAGTAAAATTAGGCAAGGCATATCATCGGGAGATGTTGATGGTCCTCCTTTACATGATAAATCTGCATCAGAAAATGGATATGTGGCTCGAACATTTCTATGGGAAATCTCCAATCTCACTTCTGTTTTACAGAATTTTATAGCAGCATGCAATGATCTATTGACTGGTAAGATTGATCTTCAAAAGCTGACTGAAGAGGTTTCTTCAACACTGGACTTGATTATAAATCATTCTTTTTCAATTCAAGATGTTTCAGACACGAAAGAAGCGACTATCAGGAAACATATGGTCGTCGATGAATCATACAGTGAGCATGGACTTAAATCTATATCGGTATCAAATGGTCTGCACATCTTGTTCAGAGTGGAAGATTTGGAATCCAAACTGAAGAATGAAAATGATCGACTAAAATCTGAGATTCTTAGTATCCAGTCCGAAAGGAAAGATTTGGAGGACATTCTAAAAACATCTAGTACTCAGAATGAAGCACTGAAAGCTCAGCTGCAGGAATCAGAAGCAAAAGTTTCAAATTTACAGAAAGAAATTGAAATACTTGAGAAAACCAGGGAGCAGATTGAAGAACAAATTGTAAATAAAAAATCCATTAATGAAGATCTTGCGACTAAGTTAGCATTCGCAAAGGATGAATTGAATGAAGCTCTTCAAAAGTTTGCATCCCTCGAAGTCCAACTCGCACAGAGAAACAACTACTGTGAAGAACTGGAGGCAACTTGCCTCGAACTACAGCTAGAGTTGGAAAGGTACGAAATACTTTTTGTGTGTGTGTCTTTTAGCTGTAATTCTGAAAGTTCCTCTGAGATCTTTCGTTATGTGTGGCACAGAGCTTCATCTGAAGAAGCTCCAAAACATATCATGCACCCAGAAGACAAGCAAATCCAGACGGTAAGCGTTGTTCATTGAAACTGGACTCGATTAAACTTTTTCTGATCATGGAGTATCAGACATCTTAATTAAACTCTTCTGGTTTATAACTTTAAGCTCCAAGTGATCAGGAGTGCAAAAAACCACATTTTGATCATTGAAGTCTTTAATGTTTGCAGGAATATGATATCATTGCAGCAACAGAAAAACTTGCCGCTTGTCAGGAAACTATCCTAAATCTAGGGAAGCAGTTGAAAGCATTGGCATCAGCAGATGATGGGCCTTTATTCGGCAAGGTGATATCTACAACCACTAAGTCCAACCATCATCGCCTGCAGTTGCTCGATCACATGAGAGAAGAGGATCAGTTGGAGCCCGCAGACTTAAGTTCTCCAAAGAAGAAAAATCCATTGACTGAACCACCACATCCACTGATTCCAGCTTCTGAAAACACAAACCTCAGCCATAAAAGCTCATTGAGAAGTATAGTTCAGATGTCACCGGAGAATAATGCTTCCGACAAGGAACAAGGCGAGACCGACGAAGGAATGCTTATGATTGTGGCTAAGAAACAAGATGGAGGTGGAGGTCTGCTGAGAAAACTTTTGATGCAAAGGAGAAGAAAAAGCAGCACGAGGCTTGAACTTCCAATGGGTTCTCAATAGCAGTTTGGAAACTTTCCAATTAGAAAGCAAGTATATATTATATGTTCCATAACAAAGAGAATGAATTAATGACCAAGGTTTAAGCTTGCAATTGAAGAACGACGAATGTCTTCTTGTATGTAATTAATCCTTTCAATTGTTGCTTTCTCTTATATATATATATATAACAGCTTGCAGATGAAATAATAAGCTCGAGCTTCAGCCTTCAGATGCATGTAAAATCCCAAGGCGTAATTGAATAAGTTAATTCTGGAATGCTTCCAAGTTCTAAGTTTGCCCTACCACCATATTCAATGCTTTGCTTGAGCTCAGAACGTTGAGGGCATTGAATATAAACCATGAAGTAGCACATGGATGGATCCATACTTACTTTTGTAGGTGATCATTGGAAAAAAAATATAATAATAATACTTTCGTGAACATAAAATATTGGTATTATTGTGATATCGTCATATTGACGTAATTTTTCTTTGCATTATCATGTGATTAAAATTCTTCACTTATAAAGTGAAATTGTTTACAAACATGTGATGCGAATAGAATTAATTGAAAGAATACCTTAAAGATTAACTGATTTTTAATGGTTATATTTTCCATCGGTAGAATCAAACACTGAAAAAGAGGGGAAAAAAAATATATTTTTTATAAAAGAAATTAAGTAAAAATCAAACGAATGTCCTATTTCGATCGGAAGAGCTTGTTCACGTGACGTCAGCATTTCCCAACACTTTCCTCGAGACCTTGACTTCGTTTTTCTCTTCCTTTTTTTTTCCTCTTCCTCTTCCTCTTCCTTCTGCTTCCTTCGCAGTGTTCATAATGGTGCTTCTTAAACTATCCCTTCTCTTTCTCTCCCTCCCCTTTTCCACTCTCCTCGCCCAGGACGACTCCGACGCCAGCGCCCTGCTCGCCATCAAAGCCGCCGTCGACCGCTCCCACAGCCTCTCCTTCTCCCCCGCCTCCCAACACTGCCACTGGCCCGGCGTGTCATGCGGCCTCGACGGCCGCGTCGACGGCCTCCTCCTTCCCTCCGCTGGCCTTGCTGGCCCCCTCCCCATCGGCGCCGTCGCCCGCCTCGATCGCCTCCGCGTTCTCGACCTCCAAAACAACTCCCTTGCGGGCACACTCCCCGCCTCCGACCTCTCTCGCCTCCGATCCCTTCAGGCCATCTTCCTTGACCGAAACCTCTTCTCCGGCCCCTTCCCCGACTCCCTTCTGCACCTCCCTGAACTCCGCGCGATCGACCTGTCGCACAACCGCCTCGCCGGCCCTCTCCCCCCGGCGCTCGACGCCCTCGAGGGACTCGTCTCACTCCGCCTCGAGGATAACTTCTTCAACGGCTCGCTCCCAGCTTTCAACCAGTCGTCGCTCAGGAGCTTCAATGTCTCCGGCAACGACCTGTCCGGCGCTGTCCCCGTCACCTCCGTGCTCGCCTCCTTTGAGCCCTCGGCTTTCGCCAACAACCCCGGTCTCTGCGGCGCGCTCCTGCGGAAGGAATGCCCTAAGTACAGTTTCTTTCCTCCGGCACGCAGATCACCAACCGCCATCACCCGTACGCCCGCCTCCACCGACGGGGAAACCCTGCCTCCTAGCTCAGTTTCACCTTCACCTTCAGGAACTTCCCGCAAGAAGACTGCGGTGGCTATTGGGTTCTTGGTGGCGGCAACTGCGTTAATTGGGGTTTTTGCATCTTCATCGGTCATGAGAAGGAAGAACACATCGAGACAGCAAGGCAGTGACATCGAGACGCCGGGGAAGAACACACTGAACAACTGCATTGCCGGCGTCTCCGATATCAATGAGAAAAGCTACAGTAGCGAACAGATTGACAACACCAGCAATGGCGGCCTGGAGTCGCCGATGGCAACATCGGAAGAAAGGGCGAGGATAATAGGAAAAAACGGATCTTTGGTGTTCTGCACCGGCGACGAGCCACTCTGCGATGTGGAACAGCTGATGAGAGCTTCAGCCGAAACGCTAGGGAGAGGGAGCATCGGATCAACGTACATGGCTGTCCTTGACGATGGATCGGCCATCACCGTAAAGAGGCTGGACAAGAAGAAGTTTGCGGCCGGCGCAAAGGAGGAGTTTGAGCAACATATGCAGAGAGTGAGCAGTCTGCGGCATCCAAATTTGGTGCCTTTACGGGCATATTTCCGAGCAAGCGAAGAGAGGCTAATTGTTTATGATTACCAGCCAAATGGTAGTTTATGCTCCCTTATTAACGGTATGATCCTTTCACTTTTTTGTTGTTGCTGTTACTTTCTGCAAGGATTCAAAGTTCCATGGAAAGATTTGTCGACAAGTCTATGACATATTTTCAGATGTTCTTCTTAAGATAATGTTAGTTCTGACATTATAGGTTCCAAGTCCACACATTCGAAGACGCTTCACTGGACCTCATGTCTAAAGATAGCAGATGATGTGGTGCAAGGCCTTGCATACCTCCACGAAACTTGCGGTTTGGTGCATGGCAACATAAAGTCTTCTAATGTTCTTCTCGGATCCGATTTCGAAGCTCGCCTCACCGATCACTGTCTCTCATTTTTCCTGCGACCATCAGACGAGCAAACTCTAAGCCCAGGATGTCAATCACCTGAAATCAAGTCTAACCAACAGCCGGTGCCAAGTGCCGACATCTATGCTTTTGGTGTGTTACTCTTGGAGCTCCTCACAGGGAGACCAGCTTCTGAGCATCCCGATCTTACGGCATCTGATCTCTCCGTTTGGGTTCAATCGGTAAGGGAAGAGGGAACGATTGAAGAGCAACTCAAGATGATCGTTGACATTGCCTCAGCCTGCATTTGTTCTCCACCAGAGTTGAGGCCAAATGCTTTGCAGGTCCTAAACATGATTCATGAAGTGAAGGACGCTGCGACCTGAGAAGTCGACTCCAAACTGGAAGATCTCATCTGTCAGTGCTGCTGGATGGAATATGAGTCCTCATCCTAAGAGGATTCAAGATCCTATTTCATGTTAAGTTGTAAAAGCCTCAAATTTGGTTGATTTCAGTACTGAGAAACCCTAACTAATAGGGATTTTCATCAAAATCCAGCCTGACAAAGATAGATTTTCAATCTCCAGAAACTGTGGAAGCGTTATTTTAAAAAAAAACAATCATCAAAAAGGAGCATTGTGATCGGTTTACTTATTTAAAATCTTTCCAATGTTTACTTGGAAGAATAAAATGCACTGTTCTTTACTTAGACGACCTGTTCTTTATCAGGGACATAATTATTGAGGTGAGAAATGCCAGCTGTTAGTGTTTGGTTTGTTGCTGCCATGAGTGAGTACTATGGATTGTGATGCCCCTCCAAGCAATAACTGACTAAACTTAATTAGTTGATTGACAATGACAACAGGGTGCATTGCATTTCATTTCATCTTCATGTCATTCTACCCCTTACAGACGAAACATATGATATTAATTCATTCCAACTCACAATGGAAGTAGGCCATGTACCATCAATAGGTTGGTTGTGACAAAGTGGCTCTTATTTAGATTTGGAACCTAATTGAAATTGGCCATTTGTCATTCCAACTCACATTTACAAGTCAATCCAAATTGTGCTTTCTAGTTTCGCACTTGGGAAAGCACTGATACTTGGGGACTTCCATGCTACATAAATCTACTGTCTTGTGCTCTACCAAAACTAAGTGATAAACTGTACAATGATCTAAATTATAATTTATAGGAGAATGCAATGAACTTTTATAAAACATCATTTGTGAAAAAACTTGCTCCAAGTGTAAATCATTCGAATGGATCATATGTATAGGCTATGTTAGCAAAACAAACAAACTTGAAAAATTGGTTTACATGATATGCTACTTTGGGGTTAAAGAGATGAGGCAGAATTCATCAAGAACGAATAAAGCATAACAAAACCACTTGCAGGAAGATAATGGATGAGACATGCTGAAGGAGAATTACAAGCCAGCAGAAACCAGTCCATGCAACGTGATGATCCCTACCACTGTGTTTTGGTCATCAACAACGGGTAAGAATTGCACAGCAGATGGTGGTGATTCCATCCTCTGCATTGCTTCCACAGCCATGGCATCTGGACTAATTGTTCTTGGATTCCTGTCGCAGAAAAAACACAAACGAAAAATAATTTGAAACGTGCAGTTGATCAGCAAATGAAGATGAAACTACAATAACAAAATGAATTATCTCACTATTTTTGGATGATTAGGCTTTTTTTATTCTGCTACAAAACTCTATGTAAGGTCAGATTATAAGTGATATCTAACTCATTTAGAGTTAAATCTCTTTTAATTATTTTGGCTAGAGTTTATCCTCTGTCCCTCACATCTACACCTCAATCTCATCTATAAAATTATCAAATCTATTTGGCATTTTTTGAATCCGTTACTACCATCTTAAACTAGATTTCCCTCTTTTCATCTACCAAGCTACATCTTATTGCTCGCTAAGGACAAAATCTTCCAGTTCCAGTTCCATTTCCATGCAACCTCACACATCTATCTCCATATGCAAATCACATGGACACATCCATCTCAACTTACAATCGCATGGATGGTTTCTTTTAGTTTGGATTATTTTCTAGTTTTACTCGTCAATAATTGGAGAGTTCAGACTTATACATGGTTGTGCTTGTAACACAACTTGGAATTAGATACTTATGCAGTAAATGAAATTTTTAAATAGGAACTGCTTGAAAATTGGTACACTAGAATATTGGCTACCTGTTGCACATCTCACCGACTGTGAGATTGAATATAGCTGCACCATGGGCCGTGAGTGTGCGGCGGAGATCACCATCTGTAAAGGTTCCAATTAGACGAAGCCTATCATCAACTACAAACAAACATCCACAACCCTTGCTTGTCAACTCCGCCATCTGATCCATTATCATGTCCCCGTCCTGGCAAAGAGGAAGTTCTTCCTTTTTCTTCATGACATCCTTCACCTGCACAAGGATATTTACATGAACATGTGCTAACTTCTCGAGGCTCTTTCTAGGACATTTCTATCCACCATTGCCGTCCAATTTCCACTATTGTATTATGAATTATTTATTTTACTCAAACTGACAAAGGAGACAATTCCAATAATTAAGAATGAGTAAAACTTCAAGTCCAGCTTTTTATTGTAATGATACACATTGGAAATTAGAACAGGTAACAATGCATGGTATTCTACAAGAATATCGGCAGCCACATAAAAAGTTCAAGTAGTCTAAAATCCGAAAGAATTGTGCCATTACCAATTTACTCAACATATTGGAAAAAACTCAACAAGATATCATGTCATGTTCTTTTTGTTAAGCAAAAGATACCATGCTCTCTACACATGATTTCAATATAATCCTAAAATTAGATAGTATAAAAAAGATGCAATGCCAGCTAAAGAAGTTATTGGAGAGCAGAATTATCATTGCCTCAATAAAATCAATAACCCAAACAGAAGATGTATAAAGCCAATTTGTATATCCTGACTTCTGAATGCAATAGCAGACAGGAAATGAGAACAAAACACTAACAGAGATCAGATATAATGAAATTTTACATACTAAACAATCGAATTGATCCAATGAAATTCATGAGAAAAGTATCATATAGTGATTTTAACAACATAAATACAAGGATCAATATACAGTATAAGAAGTTATCCTCACAACTGAAATGCAAAGATTGAACAGAACCAGTTCCTCAAATGAGCATAATTTTAGATTTGATCCATGGTAAAAAGAAATTAGGATGTTGTTTTCCCGGGATTACCGTAAAGAGTAGGCTTTTGCCAATCTTTCCTGCGGGATGGTTAACGCCATACTGTTCCCTGGTGATCCCACGGGCAGCCATGAGGGCTGCCACGATGGTGTCCCCAAACACCATCTGGATCGCCGCAGAGGTGACGGGTGCGAGGCCAAATGGACAAAGCTCGCGCTCGAGAGGGAGATGTACATTCACGTCGCATCGAGTCGCAAGGGGGTTGCCGGATCCTCTGGTGGCGGAGGTGACAGAGAGAAGCCGAGCGCCCTTTGCGCGGGCGAAGGGAACGAGGGAGAGGAGCTCTTCGGAGGCTCCAGACTTGGAGAATAGGACGAGGAGGTCACCAGGGAAAACCGCTCCGAGGTCGCCGTGGAGGGCGTCGACGGGGTGGAGGAAACCGGCGCGCGAAAAACCTAGAGATGCCATGGTATGCGCGAGCTTTTGCGCTACGATTCCGGATTTCCCGACCCCGGAGAAGAAGATGGCGCCAGGGGCGTCGAGGAGGGCCTGGGCGAAGCCCGCCGCCTTAGAGAGGTCGAGATGTTCAAAGAAGTGCTCCATGTGGCGACGCTGCGCCTGGAACAGAAGGCCGAGCTCGCCGGCATCGATCTTGGCGGCGTATCCACGGAGAAGCTGGCGCGCAGGTGACAAAGATCCCATTTTTTGAGGCGGGGAGGAACGAACGAGGGCTTCAACTTCACAGCTGGCAAAAATAACACGGCAATTCTAACAGCGTGTTATTATTATTATTATAGAATTATTATTATTATTATTATAGAATTATTAATATATTTTTTAAACTTCAGTTATAATTTAAATTAGTTATATTAAATTCATTGATTTAAAATTTTAATAAACAGTGATGATGCAGACAGACACCGTTCCATTTAACACCTTTCCCGTCACTTTTAATCCTCAAAAACAGTCACACACAAACGCACGCACCTTGTTCTGTACAAGTCTGTAATTTTATCAAAATCTAATCTTTGATCCTCGGAAAATCCCCAAGATTCAAGCTTTGACCGGAAAAACTCTCACCTGATCCAGCACCGGTCCGTAAAAGCGTCCCCGGATCGCTCACACTCGTCTGGTAAATGGTAATACGAGCTGTAGAAAGTGATCCTTGTCCTGCTATCCCTCGCCGTGAACTTTAAGCTCGCCGTCGTGATCCCACCCTTCCCCTGGGACCGGAACGGCACCTTCAACGTCATGATTCATCGGAATGCACACGAAACAGTCAGAACAGGCAATCCAGTAGGTGAAAGCTCTTCGATAAAACAGACGTAAGGTGTGAAATCCTAGACTGCAAAAAAATCTGTCTCTGATTCTCAGTCAGTCGGAACACCAAGCAGCGCTGTAAATTGTCCTCGAGTTACAATTTTGAACAGAAAGTACGCTTCAAAAGCAACACAAACGCATCGATCACCATCAAGATCACGAGCTCCTGCAAGAACACCGAAGCAGAAAAGTGCATAACACAGCTTAAACAAAGTACGACGATCGATCGCTGTATTTATTGCAGAAATCGAGCTTCAGATTCACTACAAGAACAAATCTCGCAGCGCTTGCTAGCTGCTACGTCGCAATCGCTCAATGCTCCATGATTGGAGGCAAGAAATTGAAGACGTTGGGTGCTTGGTGTATCAGAAATGGGGCATGGAATTGAATTATTCAGTTGCAGGAATACACGTTGCCGGTGCAGAATTCTGTCGGGGAGCAACAGAGTTCATGTCATCATCATCCAAAAGCTTCATTGGGTCCTTCCTCGAAGCAATGGCAGATGCACTTATCAAGCTTGGCACGGTTTATAGGCCATCCTGCTCACGTAAATCCGTTGAAGCCCTTCAAAGCTCCCTCCATAAGTTCAATTTAACAGAGCAGCAAGGTAGTTTCTGTTGATGGAGATTATTATAATGTTTAGCTTTTTTAGAAATTATGATAAACAAAAGATTTTCATACGACTTTTGTTCATATTTGATCCGAAATAAGGCGAATTTACAGGGTATGTTTATCTGCAAGGAATCCACTTGAGAGAAAGAGAAAAAAATTACAGAAATTGCTGTCGTAAACGTGGGGAAGTAAGTAAATTTCTTTTCCCACGCTGCCCGTCTTTGCGAGAATCGTGACCGTTGAAAAGGCAGCCGACGACACAGTCCCCGGAGACGACGTCGAATCGGAAGCCCATTGCATGGAGCGGCGGTATCTTGGCCGTCATCGATCGACGCCGACTCCGAGTCTTCTCTTCTGTTTCGGCTTAACGAGTGAAGAGGAGAAGAGGGTAAGTTTATTACTAGTTGGCGATGGAGATTAATTGAGAGTCTGCTGCGCGATATGGAAATAAATAATTTTTAATTTTTAATTTAAAATTTGCAAATAATAAACAACAACATTTATGGATCAATAATAATTTCCTATATTTATGATGAGTCTTGACCACGTAGCCCTCCTTTTATGGCCATTCTCGACTTTCTTCATGCATGACTTTTAGTTATTTTTCTGACGACATTAATATAAATATATCATCCTTTTAGAAACTATAAAACCGTTGAATTAGTTTTCATTTAAAAAGAATGATTAATCGATTATCATTTTAACATTCCATAATTTTCTAATTTATTATTGAAATTGGGATCCACATGACAAGCATAGAAATCGATTAATGTGGAGACATTTGTCCATGGTAGATATTGCATAGTTGTAAAGCATATGTACGAAGGCATTAACAATCGAAATACAGTTAGAGATGAATTTCCAATAGCAGTTAAATAATTGAATTTTCGATATATACATACATACCTGAACATAACTCACAAAGTCTCTTAGATACGATAAATCTTATCAATGAGCAAGCACAATAAAAAAAGAAAAGACTGAAATGAGGCTTTTGACATCCGAAGAAAAGAGCAAATGAATCATGTTGATTCAAAGGATGCGAAAGTGTTGAGCAACAACTAGATGAGACAAGAGTACACTGCACATCAGCTAGACGATCTCCTCCATCGGCTAGACAAACTCCTCTAACTATGACAGCTTATGCTCATCGGAGCTTGACATTGTACCGATACTAAAAATTCAAAACATGATATTTATATACACCATTCTGTACGTGACACTCGTATGATCCTTTCTAAGTATTGCAATTCATGGAGGCAATGCTCCTGAATACGACAAAAGCTTCATAAAGAATAATCACACTATTTGATGAAACAAACCCAACGTCGTTGATTATTCACAAAATTAGGATCTTCAGCGAGAAGTTAAAGGTTACATTAGCAACTCATAGGAATAAGAAGGTGGTAGGTATCAGAGGTAATCAAAATATGATGCGAGTTCAACCATATAGAAGAACATGTTGATTCTGTGTCATGGCACTATGCCTGGTGCTACCGAGATTAAACTACAAAATCAGAGAACAAGTCATAGGATCTTGACCTTATGGAACTTTTAAAGTTGCCACAACTTCATGAAGGCATTGTAACATAGACGATGCAGTTTCAGTTGCAACTGAGCTTGCTCAGCAGGGCTGCTTTTCCACGATTAGCCTTTAACTGCCTACCTGAAAATTAAAGAAACAATGAATGAATACTCAAGCAAGTATCAAACCAGAGTGAGCTTCGCAAAGTGGATCAAACCACTGTGAACTTTTTTGCATCCTTGCTTCTCATTCATGCCATCCTCATCTCATGTTACAGCATTGAGGCTTTCCTGCTTGCAATTTGTCCCACATGCAGGTCATTTGTCTTGGGGACTGGTAATGTGCAGTGTAGTAGTCATCTATGCATCCAAACTGGCAAAACTTGAGACTATGAATGTATTCAACTGTTCGGGATTTATTAAACTGCTCAACCCACATGCCCATGCTCACATCTTCCATTTTGAACAACTGCATCCAATTAGAAAACTACACATCATATCAGGGAATCATTTGTCTGTCATTCATATGCTATACTTCCTTTTCATATAAATGAGAAAGTAAAGTACAATATCTTCAAAGAAAGAACAGAACAACACAAGTAACCATTCTAGTTAACAAAGGATCATAAGAAATATAAATGTTACCCTTAATTTATGTTTCTCAAAATCAGACATTATAAAATGAGCAATGTCGGACGATACAACGTATCCAGGACCATTAGCGTATGGTGGATAATCCTCTTCAGGCCATTCCTGCATTGCAAGGATCATACTCAGAAAAGTGTCTTCATGTAATATTAACATTTCCCATATAAGAGGAACAAGAACTTTATGTAATCATTAGCATTCCACGTGCCTAAAGCAGATTGGGTAGTGTAAGATTATCAGTTTGAAAAATGGAACACATCTAGAGATTAAGATTATCAGTTTGAAAAATGGAACACATCTAGAGATGCATATCATAGTACAAATACACATGTATCATATCAATAACCGAATTAAGTGTTAATCGCAATAGCAAGTGATGCTGCTCCCAATGGTACCCATAAAGAAGGATTAGCACGCTAATATACTAAAAGTTTAGTCTACCAGCTCTGACTTGGACCTGAACTGTTTTCCAGGCACTTCTCACCTGTAACATTATCAAGAAAGATGAGCACACAAACACGCTACAAATTAGTCTGATGGCTCTGAATTGGACCTGAGGTGTTTTTTAGGCACTTCCAACCTGTACTAAAATTTAATGTTTTTCACTCAAACCACATAAACAGAACATATACTTTAAAAATGAGTTACTTCTAATATAGCCTTTAGGATCAAGATATCATTATTGGTAGCAAGCAAATGTGCACATATATTATTAGGCATCAATAACAAATAAACTTCTGCTACGATTTTCTTCTACCACCGTCTCCAGTTTGATATTATCTTTGAATTTCCGTTGCGCACTAAAACAATACATAAACCAATACATGACTGTGATTTGAATTTACCTCATATGTGACCGCCCATTTCCCTTCTCGTAGTGGCTTGTGGTGGTAGTTTATGTTACCAATATACAGACTTTTTTCAATGGGAACTGTCTTGACTTTGTTCATCACTGAATCAATTCTAACAAAGGTATCATCGTCACATTTCATTATATAGCGAGCAGAAACAACGCGAACCTATTGGAGAAAGGGAGAGAGAGCACTCAAAAAGGCATTTGTAATTAAAATAGTATCGGAAATGGAGCAAAGAAATCCATAATAGGAACAACTATAGTCAATACAAACCCCAAATTCACATATGGCAACGGTCTTGAGAACAACAAGATCATAGCTATCAAGAAAAGGCACGATTACAATGTCACCGAAGAACTCAGCCTCTCTCTTCAATTCAAAGTTCACTTCCTTCCTTCCATGCTGTTTGACCAAGTTTGTAAGTTAGCACAAATCTAAAAGGAAAAGGATGGGAAATGAAAGGCATACTAGCTTGAGGATTTACCAGAGCAACAAAAAACCGAGCCACCATATTAGAAGACTTACTAACTGCACGCATCCATGATTTCCTGACAGCCATCCTCTCTGCAAAATGATTGCCTGCAGAAAGTATGCCAATGAATAGTTCAACAGGTCCATCCGGAAGTGGTGGCGCTTGCCATTCAGATGACATTTCTAGGTTCTTCTGTGAAGCAAAGCTAGGATGAGATGTTGGCAATGAGCCAGCAAAGATGTTATGCACATGGAGATCCCCATTCACTGACAGACCAGTTGCATCCTCCAGAACATAAGCCTACAGAGGACATGAGCACGAAGGTTGTTAACTCTCCATTACAATCTCAAGTAGAAACGA
Organism: Alpinia galanga; assembly: GCA_037177395.1. Taxonomy (NCBI): domain Eukaryota; kingdom Viridiplantae; phylum Streptophyta; class Magnoliopsida; order Zingiberales; family Zingiberaceae; genus Alpinia; species Alpinia galanga. The sequence goes on along the minus strand of JBAMHZ010000048.1, from coordinate 3,359,408 downwards.
AATCCAATCCAGGGAATTTGCAATTGAGACTTACAGTGCGATACGGGAAAGAGGTCACATGCCTACCGTCAACGTTGACATTATAACCTTCCAACCCAGCACTGAGAGTGAGAACAAACAACTTGTCTTCCACAAATGGATATGGCCAGTCCATAGATATCTTTTTTGTGCGACCAATCAATCTGTTTAACCACCATGTTGTTGTTGACTCTTCCATCCGGTTGTCATCATCACGTATCCACTTTTCACACTTCACAAGCCCATCAACTGTGAGCGAACAAGAGTGTCAATGAAAACCATTATATAAACCAAAGCAATCACATCTTGGGGGTAAAATATGAGAAATGTGCGATGGAAGAATCCAATGCTGATAGGAAAAGAGGCTCTTTCTCATTGATATTATTGAATTCCAAAGGAAGCTTTTTTAAAAAATAAAATAATGAGAAAAAAAAAAGGGCACGATAAAGAATTGAACATCTAAGGTCAGATATCCGAAGAATAAAACGAACCAAAAATAAGTAAAAAATTGTGTTTTCAGAAATACAAATAATGGCGTTTCAGGTTTTAGAAGGACGTTTGATAGCACATCGCATTTGAAAGTTGAATAATATGTAGTAGATCATCAGAAGCATATTCAAAATGGCCTACCAGTTTCATCACTGGACAAGGATTTCCATCCCTCGCACCGTTGGGCAGATCCCCACTGCATTCGGTAGCAAGTATTCTGCTCAATAACTGGCTTTCCGCTCCAATCGCCCTTCAGCCGAGGATTGAAATGGAGGATCCTAGGTGGATCCTCCCCATCCACCGTCTTGAGCCCCTGCAGTTCCATCATGAACTGAGACACCATGATCTGCTTCTCCCCTTCGTTCAAAATCGCAATTTTAGGGTCGTACTCCGCGTGGGCTTGGAACGGCTTCCCAACGAGCGTGATGTGAGAACCCAACGTCAACCCACAGGGGAGCACCATCACCTGCCCCCGTTGAAGAAAATCTTCCCCGGTGAGTATTATCGAGTGCGGACACTTCTCCTGCGTTCGATTCTCCTTAGCAGCTAGAGACCTCGCCAAAGGCACCGCTTTAAGCTCCTTGAGCAGTTTCTGCCCAACCTCCCACGCGTCCCTCGCGGCCTTGTGAAGCCCAGAGAACGGCCCTCTGCCAGCGGCAGAACTGTGGAATAGGAAATCTAGCCCCGAGACCGACATCGTCCTCCTCCGCTCCGACGGGAGGCGGATGCCAGAAGGTCCCCCGGCGGAGCCACCCGCACGGCGGGTTCCGTGCGAAGGACGAAGCGGCGCGGCACGATCCTCGACGCCGACGTTAAGAGGGATGCTGAGGCCGTCTCCTCCGAGGATCCCGGCGGCAGCATACCCAGCGGAAGTGAGGGCCGGTGGAATCCCGCGGGAGAGGAAAGGAAGCTCGAAGACGAAAACAAGTGCGACATAAAGTAGGAAGGCGACAAGGATGGCCTGCAGCGACCGCTTCCGGCCGAGGGAGAGCGCCGCTTCCACCTTGGGCGACCTCCTCATCCTAACCCCACAGCCGGCCCACCGGTGGCCGCCGACCCTGGATCAAGAACCTACGGCGTAAACCAAAGTCACCCCCGGATTCCCGATCGCTTGCGCCGATTGCGGTTAGCGCAAGAACTGATCGGAGAGGAGGCGGAGGAGGAGATCGTGCGGGGCGAAAAGGACGCTCTTTTGGAGGTCGGTCGACACGATGCGTTTTTATCCAATTTTTCCCTTTTTATTTCATATTTTTTCCTCCTATTATTTCAAACGAGAAATTTTCATTTAGTTCCCAAAATTTATTCATAATAATCAATTCACCTTCCATTCAAAAATATTTAAATCTATTAAATTTTCGGGATATGATATGAAATGCAATGAAATGAATTTCAAAATTGTACACACTGAATCAACGTCGACAGAAATTTGGTGAACTTCACGGCCAAAATGATTTATTTATTTATTTTGTGCGACCACGCGCTCCTGGACATTAATTCCTCAACCCTTTCATCTCGTTACTGAAAGAGACACCGGTCCCACCAGCTAGTGCCCTTCGAGGCCTAATCAAGAAGCAGGTGAAAAAGGGCCCACCAGAAGAAGTGTAATATGTTGCATTATATAATTTAGGAAAAAAAATGATAAATGAAAAATGAATGGTCCTTTATTATTAATGCGCTTTGTGGAAGAGTTGCATGGTGCGGTACGACACCAACTAAATCTTGTCTCCAATGTAAATTCGGAAGAAGAAAAAAATTAGAAAAAAAAAAACCACTAAATATAAACTTTTATTATTATTAATTTTCATAAAAAAAACAACAACAAATTTAAATACACATAAGTCAAGACGACCTTAGACTAAATTTGAACCTCGAGTAATTTCTCTCGCAGCAAAGTATTGAATTATTTGGTTCGCTCAGTTTAATTAGTTCCATATTTTTATATGTTGGAAGGCTGTCAAATTGGATTCGGAGCATAATTCCCTCGTGGAGAAACACATGGTGCGATGCTAGGCATGTTATTTTATGGCCTAAACTTTGTCTTTTTAAAACCTCACACTGATTGGTCCTTGAATTTTCTTTTTTCTTTTTTACTTTTACTTTTTTTTTAAATAATAATAATTTTTAAAACCTCAACTACCTGCTCAACCGGTGAGTCATTCTCGGAATTTCGCTTCTCTTAATTATAATATG
>JBAMHZ010000048.1:3329788-3345681 GCA_037177395.1 Alpinia galanga | reverse complement strand
GTGGGTAGAAATAAATCGACCCGCCATTTCGGTGGGTTGAAAAATTCCCAAGCCAATCCAACCCAATGCGGGTTAGGCGGGCCGACCCGCGGGTCACAATTTTACTATATATCAAATTTTTTTATTCTCATCAAATTTGATTTATAACCATTTAATTCTTTATAGTGCATACGGAAGTCATACTAACATTCTCTCTACTATTCTAGTAACATAAGGTGTGTTGTATGTTTGGTATTTTATTTTATTTTATTTTTTCTTCAAATTTCTAATTAATTGATTTCTAATAATAAAATTTCTCTTAATTTCTCTTCGCTATCAATCTCGTCTCACTTTCTACAGTTGGATTTGAGAAATATAAAAAACATTTAGAGATTTTATTTTCTCGTGCATTCATTTTTATTGACCATTGTAATCAAAGATTATATGCTTTTTCTGAAGTACAAAATAACTCTTTTTTAGACTTGACATGTTGTATCATTATGTCTCAATTGAAAATTATAATTTTTAATTTTTTCAACCCGCGAGCCAACCCGCGGCGGGCTTCAATTGGTCCGTCTTAACTTGCAACCCATGCGGGTTGATCTTTTTAGACCCGTGGCGGACTTGAATTGATAAATTTTAACTCAATCCACTTAAATTATTTGGCGGGATGAGCCAATCCGACGAGCCTAATTTAAACTGACAACTCTAATTGAGCCAGTCCCGAAGGCTAAATAAGCATGTGTTTTAAAAATAATATAAGGGTGGTTTGCAAGTTTAGATCTGGTCGTTCCCAAATGAACATGGAAGCAGAGTTCTTGATAAAAATAAACAAGAGGATTGAATTTTATTTTTCAGGAAATTGTTATTTTTTTTCCTTTAGAGAAGAATAGTGATTGATCGAGGGCAACATGAGAGGCTCAATGTCTACATCGATTTCAGCCATAAAATATTTGTGATCTAATACCAACAAATTTTATCCTCTGAAAATTTCAAAAGCCAAAAAAATTGTTTTTTTTTTTCAGTTGATAAAAAAACAAACAAGCAAACAAAAAGGTGATAAAAAAAAGTAGCTTTATAGTTCAGTTGGCTTCTGAGCCGCTGAAGAGCCTCTTCTCGTCCTTCGCTCGCTCGCGCCTTCTCGACAACGCAAGAGTTCTTCCTCTTCTCTCTATTGGCAATTGTTGTTATTCTTCACTCGAGTATATACCATCTTCCACACTTGGTCGATTGATCGAGAGAAATGGCTGCTCAACAGCAGTTGTTGAGGAGCTCGCCAGTTTCTCTACCATTACTCCTCTTCCGCGCTAAAACGAAGGCAAAATTAAGCATAAAAATGGGATCTTTGGCCTCCTACTGGCCAACCGGCTGCACCAGCGGCCGTCGGCACCGACTCGTCGTACTGTCGAGCAGCGGCGCCCGCAGCGGAAGCTTGGAGAGAGGATGGCAGGAGTGGTGGAAGCCCCCAGGAAAAGGGCTGGCGACCGCCGGTCTCAGTCTCAGCGACGTTGTGTGGCCATCGGCAGGTGCTTCTTTGCTTGCAGTTTCATTCGTGTGGTATAGTGAGAGAGTCGTGTGCTGGTGAAGAGATGGGTCTCAATTAGGGTTACGAATTGCGCGCTGCGCAGGTGCGTTCGCCGCGATGGCGCTTCTGGGGAGGATGGATCAGGTGGTGGCTAGCAGAGGCTTTTCATTCACGATTGCTCCTCTCGGGGCTGTGTGCGCTGTGTTGTTCACCACCCCCAATGCTCCTTCTGCCCACGTAATGTTCCTGTTTCTGCTCTTGGTCTTGTTCTTGGATTAAACTGGTCTGTGTTTCATATGTCTATTCGAGCATTTGATATCATAATCCATGATCCATCTGTTCGAATTCCCGGATTGCCGATGGTAAGGTTAGAATCTACTTGATAGAGAGGGGAAAAGGAGGCATTTTTAGGGTAGATGGGAGTAACTACCAGCCCTGTTCATCAACTCACACCGATATCAATTCGAATTTGCAGTATGTTTGATTGTAGTAACTGCGGCCTATCTAGAAAATCAATAACAACATCTTTGATGCACTATTTGAATTGGCTAGTCACAACCGAAAATGCGTGATTTGCATCATCTAGTTCAACAATTTATAAGTGCCAAGCTTAGATATATTGGTCCATAGCAGTCAGCACAATTTCTTTGTAATTCCTGAATTGATCAGAAAGGGTTAATGTTTGCATCAGTTACACAGGTAAAGCAAAACTATTGCTCATGATGTTTACGATTTGTATAAGAAACTACTATAAAGCAAACAGAAGGAGAGACAGTAATTTGATCAGTTTTTACTTTTTTTCACATGTATTATTGAGAGGAAGATGAACTGATAACCAGTTTCCACATAATGCTGCTTTTCTAATGTGACCATTTCTCTCGTCCATTACCATGTAAATGTTCTCTGTTACTTATTTTTTGTGAGAACACTCACAAATGGTTGTAAGATGGATTGTGGTGCAGAAGTACAATATGTTCATTGCTCAGATTGGCTGTGCAGCCTTTGGTGTCTTAGCACTTTCAATATTTGGTCCAGGATGGTTGGCAAGAGCAGCTGCTCTTGCTGCATGTATGGCATTCATGATTACCACAGGCGCTACCCATCCTCCAGGTGCATATCCTCAATATGTTTTCAGGTCATCAAGCATAGAATGAACTCAATATCAAATTACACTCGCTGATAATCCTGATACTGAACTATGTTTGGTAATGAGCACATTTTTTTCATATAAAACTTGATACTGCACAGATCGTTGATGGTCATCTTAGAACTTTACAGGTGAAACATGCTATTTACATGCATCTTAATTTTGTGACATAAAGGTCGTATTTGTAAGCAATAACTGGTGTTCACTCGGACACTTTGGCATGATTTTTCTCTTCAAGGATGCACTTTCTCAGGTTGAAAACTTGATGTCCTGCAAGTTTTCCTGCTTATTTTAACAATTTTTTAGCGATTGTTGCCCATTCAAGTCTGGTCGAATTAACTATGCTAATATCAAAATTTCTAATTGTGGAAATGCAGCTGCAAGCTTACCCATAATGTTCATTGATGGTGCCAAGTTCCATCATCTAAACTACTGGTATGCCTTGTTTCCTGGGGCATTTGGCTGCCTTCTTCTCTGCTTAATTGTGAGTATGCCTCATCTGACCTCTAGCACAGTTAAAAACATCATTTTTCAGCTACAAGTAAAGACATGCTTTGTTGTATATGATGCAGCAAGAAATGGTGAATTACTTGAAGAGAAACTGCAAGTTTTAGCCGCAGCTCCTGTTCTATGTACGATATCATGCACCGAAGTCGATAACAATTGTGCATCTTCCTCGATAATCTTAGCTACCATATTGTAAATTGATCGGTATCAGTTCAGTAAGCCAATGTACGATGTTGAATAACAAAACCATATAGTATTAATAAAATATGAGATGCGAAAAATTGGAATGGTTCACTTGATTGTTTGCAATGCTGAATTTTGTGTATTTTTTCCAGCTTTTGTTGATTCTTGCGTGATAAAAACCATACAAAGTGTTACATATAAATGATGACTACTCAATGGAATGGAAAGGTGAGAAATACAAAGTGGAAGTAAATAAAAGGACAATTTTATCACTATTTGTTTACCTTTTTATCCTTTTTTTTCTCTTCATTTTTTAAAAGAAACATTAGAAGATATTGCAAAGAAAGATCAAATGAAGGGGGGAAAAAAGGAGGATAACTCTAACTCAATGCTTGGGAGATCATCCTTTTTCTTTTAAAATATATCATGTTTATTTATTATCTCACATTCTCACCGTCATAAACGTGCATGCGCCGAAACCTATTTTGCATCATTTTTTGTATTAAAAAAGTTCTTGAGTTTGTCAGACTTTTCCATCGCCTTTTTTACTCTCCGTTTTTTTTCCCACAAAAATAATAATAAAAGGAAAAAGATTTTTCATTTCCCTCTAAAAAGAACTCTGAAATTAATCCGACGAGTTGATTGGTCTTCTGAGCGTTCCATTGTTGTCCGATTTCTTGCTGTCTCTCTTGCGATCGTCGGGATTTGACATCGGAATGCAGACGCAGTCGCCGCAAGCGTCAGCGGCCTCGGTTGCTCTTTTCCATTCCAAGTCCATGGTTCGAGGATGGTTGTTCCTCCATCTCAAAGACGTGCATGCCTCGACAAGGTCGTTTTGCTGGCTTTCTCCATTTTCTCTCAACGCTAGAACTTTGTCTGCCTGCGACACCCGTGCCTTCGTCAACGCCACTAGCTGCTCGTCTGGTCTCAGGACTCTTTTCGGTATGTTCTTGTTTTCGCTGGAAATGCTTGCGTTTGTTCCATTTTAGCATAAAGTTGTCTGTTTTCCTTGATGCGTAGTACTGCGGTGATGACTTGTAGAATCGTTTATGTATCGTTCGGCGTTTATCTATGCACAATGATAATTTATCATCAATCTACTCCGCAAAAAATTGCAGTTTGTAAAAGAAGTGGGCATGTTCAGCCTTTAACCATTGGAAGTAAGCATGAAAGTTTTGGGGTGGAAAATGTTGGGAGGTGGTTTTCTTCAGGGAAGACCTACTGTTGTCTTGATTGTTGCACAGAAAAGATTTTTTGCACAGTATAAACCTCTAGGAAATTTGCTTAATTGTAATTATCAAAACATAACAATTATGCTCAGTATGCCGGAGATAATTTTATTGTCTTTTCATTTTTCTTAGAAGACTACTAGTATTTGCATTTTACTTTAGGTGCGAGATTCGGAGGGTCACTGGAAAGATCATGACCATGATTTTAACGGCTTTCATTCCTCAAGTCATTCAAGTGTTAAGATGGAATCACCCAAAAAGAAGAGGAAATTTTACTCTTGGGTGTGGCTGATGAGGTCAAAGGTCTGATAGGAGGCTAGAGGAGCTAAGGAACATGCTCCAGGATGCTGAATGCAGGAGCCATAATGAAAAGGACATAAAATGGTGGCTAACCAAGCTACGTGATATCATATACGACATTGATGACATTATTGATCGATGCAAAATTGAGGAGGAGTGTCACAAGAGATTGTTAGAGCAGCAAGCTCATTCATTTAGGTTACGCATTAGCACAAAGTGTTATGTGTCACTATTTTCTTTCTTCAGTCGATCTTTTTCCCGCCATGAGATTGCTGATAGAATCAAGAGGCTGAGTTCTAGGCTAGATCAAGTAATTATGGAGGCATCAAAGTTACAATTAATATCCATCCATGGATATGAAGTTGGCCTGCCAAACAAATGTATTTTTAGAGCTATGGATTCTGAAAGTGTAGAATTCCAGTTCAAGAAGGACGCAGAATCTATGGTTAAGCTACTGGCTACGGAGGAGCAGATGAATTCGTTGTTGATTACCGGTGTTAGAGGGATAGGCAAGACCAAGCTAGCTCAAAAGATCTATAACGATGAGAGAATAAAAGCTCACTTCCAAGTTAGAATATGGATATGCGTCACTCGACAAACCACATATATCAGCATGCTGAAGCAGATAATCAGTGGTGCAGGGCGAAACTATGGCGAAGCTCAAACAAGTGAACAACTCGAACTCAAACTGAAGAGGGTCTTACGGCATAAGAAGTTTTTATTGGTTCTGGATGATGTTTGGAGCATACAAATTTGTAATGACTTACTGAGAAAATCATCGCAGAACATAGTATCTGGCAGTAGGGTTCTGATTACAACAAGAAACGAGATTCTTGCAAGAGAACTACCCGGCGCACATCTTCATAGAATGAAACTTCTGTCAACCAAAGAAGGATGGTCGTTGCTCCGCAAGGAGCTGTTTCAGGAAGATCATGTTCAGGAGATGCAGGAGCTGAATAACATCGGTATCAAGATTGTGAGGAAATGCAAAGGTCTTCCTCTGGCTATCCGCATTATTGCAGGAGTCCTTAGAACCAGAGGGTGGAGCTATGAAGAATGGGAGAAGGTTTTCCTTGATCCAACATGGTCATCATTTGATCTTCCAAATGATGTTACAAGAGCTCTATATTTGGCCTACAAGGACCTACCAGCTGATTTAAGACAATGTTTTGTGTATTGCTCCTTATTTCCGGAGGATCATTTGTTTGATCAACAATCCATCATCAAGTATTGAATAGTTGACAGATTTGTAGAAGGAAAAGAAAGAACAACAATTGAAGAAACAGCTGAAGGCTATTATAAAGAGTTGATTTGGAGGAACCTCATGGAACGAGATTTTAGTCGGCAAGATGCTCATAAAATGCATGGGCTTCTTCGCTTTCTTCCTCATTTTTTGGCAGGAGAGGAGAACTTGTTTGGAAATCTTGATCTAATGGATGCAACCTCAACAAAGCCTCGACGTCTATCAATTGTGGCTAAGGGGCTTATGGCAATCCCAACAGAACTAAAAGGAGCACAATTCTTTGAGGACATTGTTGCTTTTTATGAATCCTTTAGCAGAGAAACTTCTTGATGATTTTCTTCAAGGACTAAACCACTTGCGTGTCTTGGACATTCATGGCACCGATGTGGATAGCTTACCAGATTGCGTTGGAGATCTTATACATTTGAGGCACCTAAACGTTTCTTCTACAAGATTAAAACAGCTCCCTGACAGTATAGAACGACTCATAAATTTACAGTTCTTGTCTGTACGAGGTTGCGAATCAATGACAGCTCTGCCTCAATGTCTGGTGAAGTTGCAAAGCTTAAGGAGTTTGGATCTTGTAGGTACTCAGGTCAATAGGTTGCCTGTTGGTGTTGGTAAACTTGAAAATCTCGACTCACTTTTGGGATTTCTTGTGGATTCTGGCAGCGAAGGTCTTTTGATGTTTACACTAGATGATCTAGGACTTCTGAAAGGCTCAAGTATCTTCTGTTACAGAAATTGGAGAAAGTATCCAATGGTGCAGAATCAGCTAGAGCAAACTTGAGAAGAAAGAAGTATCTCAAGACCTTAAGCATGAATTGGTCACTTAACAATGCAGATGCTCAACTTCTTGAAGTGGACAAATTCGAAGAGGTGCTTCAGGAGCTATGCCCTTCATCAAGCCTGGAAGAGCTTGAAATTATGGGATACCCTGGTCTTGAGCTTCCCAGTTGGATTCCCACAGCGTTTTCTCCACTTGAAAAACTCACTAAGTTGGTTCTTAACAGGTGTCCATCAATCCAACAACTTCCAAACTTGAGTTTTCTTTACATATCAGGGGCCACCGCTGTCTCGAAAATTGGCACAGAGCTTTTTTGGCCTGGATGCGTGACCTCCATTCCCAAAGCTCAATGTTTTGGTCATGGAGGATATGATCAACTGGGAAGATTGGCAATGGCAGTTTGAAGATGGTGAAGCTTTACCCTGTCTAAGAAAACTGCAGCTTGTCAACTGCTATAAGTTAACATCTCTTCCTGATGGCCTGCAGCATGCCACAGCCTTAACTGTCATGGCGATTGATGGTGCTAATCTACTTGTGAAAGTTGAGAACCTTTCTTCCATCACAAAATTGTCGGTGTCTAGCAGCTCCAATCTTGTTGAGATATCCAATCTTTCTTCACTCGAAAGTCTCAAAGTCAGCAATTGCCCAACTTTGAAGAAGTTAAATCATTTGGTTCATCTGCAACAACTAAATGTGATAGATGAATCAATGACTAACCTCCCAGAGGGCTTAGAAGAATATGTAACAAAAGATCTTCGATGGCTGGAGTTGAAATGCAATGAAGGTATGTTCAAGAGTTGTCATCTTGGTGGCTCGGAGTGGCTCAAATTTCAGCACATTCCGGATGTACATATCCACAGCAAAGAACGATATATTTACTTCTCCTACAGCAAGTCGTTAAAATACTGTGAAGAAGCAACTGGCTCGGAGTCCAATATGGCCATTGTTCCTGTTGTTTTAACCAACATGTCCCCTGCGACTACTCCAAACACAGACATGGTGACAAATGAAGAACACTTTTGTTTCTCCCCTAAAAAACTCCTACTCATCCTGTATGTATACTTGACTGTTTGTATCCTGTTTGATTCCATTTTCTTGTCTCCAACTTACCTTTCATACCTTGGATCAAATCTCATTTCTTTTCTGATTGATGTTATCTTCTTCTTCCTCGTGAGTTCACCTCTTTGCATTATGCGTGACATGTTTGGTTCCCTCAGCTCTGTTTTCAGTGCAACCAATAAACTGTTTGACATGCTAGTCAATGTTACCAATTACATGGATGCTTCCATAGGTGCAATTGTTGAACCTGGAGTGGACTGTCTATTTTCTTCCTTTTCATTCAGCTCCATCGTTGTTCTCTCATGGCTCATTGCTTCATATGGTGGTTGGTTTAATCAATAAACTGAGCTGGAACTTCGACATGTGTTGTGTGTGCTCTTTGTTCTCTCGTGACTGTGCTTGGGCAACTGCAAAGCAATCATCTGTATGTTTCCTAGGGTGGAAATGAACAAGAAAACAAAAAGAAGAAGAAAGAAAACTCTTACCACTGAAGTCAAAAAAGGAAGTGGTAGAATTTTAACTGGTGGTAACTGGTAAAGAGCAGAGATGATAAGGTACGAAGGCAGTCAAGAGATAATGGCGAAAAAGACATCAAAAGATGATGCCATGCTCTTAGCTAGCAGTCGAGGAGAAGGCCATGCCAGTGGCGCCACACCACTGCCATCCTTGCAGGCACAGGTCGCTTTCTCTCTTCTACTTTCTAGTCCTTTGCATGAACGGAAAGAGAAAAATGATTCCAATCCCATCCTTTATCTCTTCTCCCCCACCCACCAAACCATCACGATCCCATCAAAGCCAGTCCACACACAGCCAGCATGCTGCCCCAGTCCCCAGCAGAGGCCTTCCTTGTTTCACCTACAAGAAGCATCTCTTCCATTTCCCCTTTCATCTGTTTTTTTTACTTTCGCTAACCTGTTTCATTAGGTTGAGAAACTTGGAAGAAAGTAGTGGGGAGCAGCGGCTCATGCATTCACTGCCTGCAAGGGTATAAGAGGAAGAACATCCACTGGAAAGTACATTACTGCAGTCTTTTCCACAGCTGGACTCTGCAAAACCAGACATTGACCATTCTGTCCACAAGCATCACATTTAAGCAACTGTATAGAACTACGACTCAACACAACTTTAAGCCTTCTGCAACAGGATAACCACAGCCATGCATGAATGATAGAAAGAGGTCAGAAAATTAAAGGGGTGCTCATTATGCATTAAAAAAAAAGCGTGTTCTTATTGAAGTTTCAAATCTGGAGGCTGCATTAAATACTTGTGATCAATGATGATGGCTATGACTCTTCACCTTCACATTGGCTCCTTTCCAGATAATGTGGCAGCTTTCTTGAGTCCGATGGGCTGACATTACTCGCATTTGGCGCCTACTGTCAACTTTCCCACCTCCATTCTGCAGGTCCGGGAAACACCACCTTCTTTTTAAAAAATAATTAATTTCACATTAGGTTTTTTTTTCCCTTCAAGTTCATACATTTCATCTGTTTTAAGCACCAGAAATGAATATCTCATCTCTCAGAGGGTGGAATACCAGGTATTCATTCTCATACCACACATGAAATAGTTATTGCATCTAATCTACTGCTGATAATATTTATTATAGTCTTTTAGCCTTTTATTATGATAGAAAAATAAAATTATTATGTAGAATCATTATTCATCCTACAGCCAGTTAACTAGTGTTTAAATCCTTTCAAAGGGATCGGATAATTATAAAATGTCATTGATATTCAATCCAGTTGTCATCTCTTATTCTCCCGTCATCCCTAATCCTGCTCAATCAATAGATGCTGAAATAAAAAAACCATGACCATGCATGCATGCATGCATGGTTTTGCTCAAACGAACGAGTATGAGCAGGTCCACTCTGATTCTCTGAATTCATGCATGGTCGTAATATCTACACGCTTGTTCTTCAATTTCTTCCCGTGAGCTAGATATCAAATGTTCCGTGCCTCTTCAAGCTCTCACAAAGATTTGACCGAGCCTGGGTATACGATGATGGCGCCAGTTTGCTCTTTAGTCTTCTACTAATCAAAGAGATTGAGAGAGAAAATTATAAGTTTTGGATGTGTTCTTGAACAGCTGTATATGCACAGTTACAGTATACCCGATTTCTCAAAGGCACGAGTGTATTTTACACCCCAAGCCAAAAAAAAAAAGGGAAAAAAATTATAAATCAATCTCTGATAAAATTTAGACAGTAGACGTATATTTTTAAAAATTACAGTCAAGATATTACGGGGGAGAAAGATTTATATGATGCCTTTGCATACAACATTATAAGATCACATTCTCATAAATACCAATTAATGCTCTATCCATAATCTGTTCAACTGGATGCACACAATTGCGAAACTGTATTTTTTTTATTTTTGATAAACAGTCAAGAAATTTGTACCTTGGAATAAGTATATTGCAACTTGGTGAATACAGAATAAATACTGAAGAATGTTCAAGATTTGATTACAAGCACGCAAATGGAGAGCAATAGATAGACGAGGGGGATAAATAAGCTCCGTTGAAGCACAAAGCCCAAGGTAGCCTCCTGCTCTTTCATTTCCTGTTCCTCTTGTCTCTTACAAGTATAACCAATAGAGGAGGGGAGAGAAGGCATTTTGAGTTTTGACAGGAAAAAATTAAATAAAAATAAAAACAAAGGCTGGTTTGAAGAGATCGTTCAGCAGCACCTCATGCAGATGCAGCCTATGATGGCAGCTTATGCTTCCCCAAATCAAGTCACCACTGATATCATCCAGCAGGTAATCCTTTTCATCTTCCTCAAAGTCCCCTCATTCCTCTCTCCGTATCCAGTTTTTTATGTGCCCTCTGCAGTGCATGGTTGTTCATCAGATTTATATTCTATCTCTTGTTAGACATTTTTGAAGTAATGTTTGGCCGATGCACTCTCATGTCCTGATCCAGTTTTTGTTTTCTTTTTTTTTTTGAGGGATTTATCTGAAGTTTCTTCCTCTTAAACGTTTGCTTGGTTATCTTCTTAGTGATATCGATCGGGTTTTTGACTCCTTAAAATTCTTCAAGAGGCATTGTTTTTTTCTTCAAGTAATAATTTCTTTATGAGTTGATCAAAGTGCAAGTTTTGGGTGATAAAATCGATAATATTTTCCTCTTCTTAAAGTCATCTTCTTCATAATTGCGTAAAAGGAGACGAACTTTTATTATGAATTAATCGATTAAAATGCAAATAGTTTGTTGATATGGGTGAAAAAATAGCTAATCTTTTCCTGTTTTTAAAGTAATGTTTTCTTTATGAGTTAATTCAAGTGCACAATTTTTGTTGCTAATGGATGAAAAAAATAGCTACTCTTCTCTTGTTCTAACCTTCTTCGTAAAGTTGTGTGTGTGTGTTAGTTAATTAAAGTGCTTTTTTTTTGTTAATGGATGAAAAAAATAGCTAACCTTCACTCGTTCTATTCTTCTTCGTAATATTTTCTCTGTGACTTGCTTAGAGTGCAAATTTTTTGTTGCAAATGGACGAAAAATTTGCTAGTCTTCTTTTGTTCTACTAGATTGCTTATGTTTCTTTTTTCTCTCCTTTTTTTTTAAAACAGTTTTGCTGGTACCAAAAAGCCCTAGGCTTTTGATTTTGCATACCCAAAATCTTTCATAATATTCTCGTAACGTAGGACGCAGGATGAAGAAACTAATACTGTCTTATCCTTAGAATCCTAAAGCTGCTATGATTTATGTTCAGCATGAAGATCTGGTGGATATTGTGGATTATATTTCAGATCATCTATTTCTTCTGAAACTATGTGGAGGAAGCTGCTTTGCCAATTTAATGCTATATATGGTCTTGTTGTGTATATCAGTTATACAATGCAACATCTAAATATATTTGAACATTTGTTTCTTGATACTTCAGTACCTGGATGAGAACAAGCAGCTGATTCTGGCAATTCTGGACAACCAAAATGCAGGGAAAGCTGAAGAATGCGCTGAGTAAGTCCCTTTTTTTTTTTCAGGAACTGTTTAGATTACCTTTCTTGTTCTTGTTCTGACATAAGTGATAATTTTGTTAGATTGATTTGCTAATATTTTGGTGAAAAGAAGATGTTATTGGAATATGACATAGAATTAAACTAGAGGATCATTCATCTTAATTATTTTGCAGAAACCAAGCAAAACTTAAATGGAATCTCATGTACCTCGCTGCCATTGCAGATAGTCAACAAACTCCACCCCTTGCTCAGGTATGCATCATCTCCATCGCCTCATTCCCAATCTCTCAGTCAATCTACAAATGCATTTTGGGATAGTCTGCGTAAAGATTCTAATTTCAAGTCATAGCAGTTCTACACTTAATTAGCTTATTTGTTTATAAAGTTGAGATAAACGTTTGGTGATAGATAACAACACTTTTCCCTTCCAATTATACGATGCCATCCGGCCGGGGATACATGCCGCACCAGTCGACCGCCCAGCAGATAACTGCTCAGTCCCTTGCGGCTGCCCGAACCTCCTTGCTCTATGCGCACTCGCCGATATCGTCTTTGCAGCAGCCAGCAGCAATGCATGGCCAGCTAGGTGTGAGCCCTGGAGGGAACAGTGGTTTTAACATCCTTCATGGCGAATCCACTGTTGGATTCCCCAATTTCGGCCATAGCAATTCACTGAAGCAGGAAGGTGGCCGTGCATTGTCGACCGAAGGCCGCGGAGGAAACTCAGCAAGGCAAAGCCGAGACGGCGCCGGCGGTGCCGAATCTTTGTATTATTTGAAGGGCTCCGAAGAGGAAGGCAACTAGTAATCAGTAAAACACTAAATGGATGTTCAATGGCAAGCTTGCTGATTTGATCTTTGTACTTCAAATGATGTTGTGGGCGTTTGTTTGCTTGTTTGTTTGTTTGTTTGTTGGT
Organism: Alpinia galanga; assembly: GCA_037177395.1. NCBI lineage: Eukaryota > Viridiplantae > Streptophyta > Magnoliopsida > Zingiberales > Zingiberaceae > Alpinia > Alpinia galanga. Next base: position 3,332,838 of record JBAMHZ010000048.1, on the reverse strand, counting down.
CGATGCATATGCTGCCTCAATCTCCAATAGATTCTGCGTTGACCTTGTTAAAAGTGATTTGTGTTATGCAGTGTGGATTTCAATCATGGTCAACCAACCATTCTGTGATTAAGTTTGCGTGGTCCAAGCTTTATTTGATTTGTTCAATCCTTTTTCCTTTTTTGTCAATTTGGCCACCTGCCGGACCCCACTTTGTTAGATAATCCAACCATCAAATCTGTTAAATTCGCCTACCCACCGATCCACCCGACTTCTTCCTCCTCATCCTGCCTTGGACCATCTAACGGCCGGGGCAGATCGCTATATTTTTAAAAATGCCCCAAGAATTTTAAAATTAATATTTTAACCCATTATGATTTTGAATGGAATGAAAAATATCCATCCGACCCTTTATATATATATTTATATATTAATAAACAAAACTATTGAAATATCCCTTGAATTTTTATTACAATACACAAATACAGACATCTGAATACATAACCTCGCACACATTAAATATGCTTCACCAAGTGCATGGAATGTATTATTCCATGACATCTTTTATTATAACAAATATCATCGTTAATAATAATAATAATAATAATAATAATAATAACAAAAGAGATGTATAATTGATTAATTAGGGTATAGGATTAGGGGCTGGAATCGGGTGGGCAATTAGAGCATTTTTCCATATAGAGCCCTATCGCATTAACACTAGATGATGCCCTTCCAAAAAAGCCCACAACTTTGTAATTGCAATCGAGTTTAAATGTAGGGGGGAAAACGATACTTTCGCCATTACCCTTCCCAAATGAATGAGTTTGTTTGCTCGTGATGATCTCCAATTTGGTTAAACCAGCGGTGTCGTATCCTCCTCTTACGAATTTGATGACCTCGTCGGCAGCGAGTTCGATCTGTATACAAAAAATTAATTTAAATTCTTTTTTATTAAATAAATAAATATATATATAGTTAGTTTATAATTTATGTATATATTACTTGGTGTATGGTGCCCCCTTCCCCTCCGATCCTCGGCGTCCTGTATTCTTTGTCGTCCAATTTGTATTCGAAGCGAATGGAGTGGATGCGATCGTCGGCGCTCACATAAATGGTTTTGATGTCGTTAAGAGGGCCCATGTCCCAATCCAATCCTAAGTTAGGGCCCCATGGGCCTTCTTTTTTGTCAAATTCTTTACTCCGCTTGGCCCGCTACAAGAATGCATCCATACATGAACTTGTCATATCGGACGGTCAGGATTAAGAAAATCAGATCTGATGGTCATAAATAGATCGCATCACCTTGTGGAGGCCGTCGGTCTCGGAGGCAGCGGCGATCGCCTTGTCAATGGAGGCGTCGATCTGGTCGAGATTCTGGACGAATCTGGCGGCAAACATGGCGTCTTGGCTGCCCGTTCTCATGCCGTCTATGTGGCGCACGACGAGGCGGAGCTGCTCCATGGCTGTGTCTTCCCGGTACAGTATCTCCCTCATCGTCTTGATCTGCAGCTCCTCCGCTTTGGTCTTGATCTGCTTGAACCTGGCGCTGGCCACGAAGTCGGTTTCGTGGATGCTGCTGTTGGCGATGTCGAGCAGCTTCAGCAGGTAGCTGAGCACCTCGAGTTTGCCAGTACATCCGCCGCAGGAGCACATGGTGGCGGAGGAGGAGGAGAAGAAATGAACGAGTGCAATTGATGGGAAAAGTGTTGTTATATAGATTGGTATTGAGCAATATAAATGTGCTGTGCCTCACTTGATGCGTAAGTAATAGTTTTGCACTAAACAATAACATGCTTTACAATCTGTGCCCGCCGCCCAAAGTGATGCTTAAGTGAAAAAGTGAACAACTATTACAAGTCAGACCTTCGATAAGGCTTCCATTTTCTTCATCGAGAGTCCTCCTCTTCTAACCATTCAAACTACTTCGATTAAAAAAAACTTCCGTGGGATATTTTTAGTTCAGCGGCGGCGGAGTAATCATGTAGCTGCGTTTTAAATTGGACCCTCAACGTATATTTATAGATTTTTTTTTTAAATAAGATGATGAATCTATACTGCTGGACTATTAAATTGTCCATTTTAAATGCTTTTAAAGTTATTTTGATGGTCAATGAAAAATATCTCCTAGAAAAATATAAGTTCAATCTTCTATTAAAATAATATTTAATAATAATTTTTTTTAAAAAAAATATAGGAATAATTCTCTGTACAAGAGTTTATTCGAATGATAAAGTAAAATTTTAACGTTGAACAATTTTTTAAGAATGATACGATTGTAGAGTTTGGACTGAACTGTTAAATTATAAGTGCTTCTTTAATTTACCTAGATAATTGATTGAAATCTATAAGGATTTTAACATTTTTTAACTTAGCTATCGATAAGACATCTTTGTAAAATTGTAGAATCAAACTGACTACTGCTAAGTATTAGTCAGACTAAAAATATAAATATCCTAGTACTAGTAAAAAAAATCACACGGAAGATTATAATTTAATTTTCTATTAGAACATGATGAAATTTAAAAAATTTATATGGACACTCATGATCACAAGAGTTTAGTTTCGTAAATAGAATATCATTTCCATGTTGTATAATTTTACACGAATAACATGACTATAAAAGTCAGACTTCACCATTGAGCTATAAATATGCTTTTAAATCTATTCTTATGATGAATACTTTATCTGGCTTATAAGCTCTTTGAAAAAGATTTACAGAGTCCAATCGATCGCTGTAAGAAATAATATTAAGATATTTGATATTTTTTAAAATTTAAACTTTTTAAATCATAAATGGCTTTTTAAGAAACTCATGAAATAATTATAATTTCATTTTTTTTATCCGGCTTAATTTAATTCGATTTAAATAAAAAAATAATTTTTTATTTAAATTTAACACTGAATAGGTGAACAGATGAGAAAGGTATTTTAAATATGATATTGCCCTTTAAAAAAAATCAAAAAGTTAATGCACCCTTTGAAAAAATGCTTAAAAAAAAAAATTATCCGCAGTTGGTGCATTACAGTTCCCCACTGAACAAAGTAAAGAGTATGGTAGATATATCTGA
>JBAMHZ010000048.1:3296762-3307551 GCA_037177395.1 Alpinia galanga | reverse complement strand
TTCTCGTAACATTGACAGTGACTTTAAAATCTCATTCTAAAGACATAAACAATGAATGACATCTAGTAATACATCATTACTGCCCAAGTGATAAGAATGTCATGGATTTAACTTAACCTATCTGTGACTATTTTATTATGTAACTTTGCCCTTTTGTCCATGACATCTAGATTAACTCACGAGGTATAGATTGTGTCATCCTCAAATCAGTCTATATGTTTCTTGATTTGTAAGTAGATTAACTTAACCAAATAAGCTCAATATCTCATATTGACTTATTTGAACATGGTCATGCATTTGAGTAGTCCTACTTAATCAATGGGCCCATAGACATTACTTTGGTTATATAGAAGGGACAAATTCCATCTACATCACTCACATCCCTCTGCATAACTTATTGTATACCCAGTGAACGACTTTATAATCAACCTTTTTAGATGTGACGTTTGTCGATACTAAAGTATACAATTCCTTATGTAGAGAACTATGGTGACTTCAGGTTAGAGGATTATTTACACTAATAGTCACTATGAGAATGCTTATGACACTCATATAACAATCCATGAAACATTCTCATGGTGGCTCCTCCGAGGAGCTTGGGGTCTTTTTACATTATAAGGCATGGGGCGGTTGACCCAAGGTCTTCTGTTCCCTCGAACAGAGACTTCTGGTAGAGGTTGAGGGCGGGGGGCACTCTTTCCGAATGCGTTCCAACTCTTACTGTAGTCCATAGCAATGGTCGCTGGTATGACCATAATCCATATGGAACTGGCAGAAGTGTGGGGAAGGGGGATTTCTGGGGAATCTCTGGTATCCAACAGGACGTCGAAGGATACCGTATCGGTCAAAGACCTTCATCTCTCTCTTCAAAGCAGTTTAAGGGATGGGCAGCATCTCTGCTGCTATTACTAGCATAGGTAGGGGACTAGGTGCTTCTAGGCGAGGTTGCCGAGGGAGAGGACCTCCTGCAAAGAAATGTCCACGGTATGGAGCATTTAAGGGCAAGGGTCTACCCTGTTCCTTTCTTGGTTGTGGAGTTTGACGGTGAGAAGGATAACCTCTCTCAGTAGAAGCAGAAGAGGATTCTTTAGCCATCCGCCGAGCCTTCAGGGTTTCTTCTTCGTTAATGTATTTCTCGGTGCGGCCCAGCATTTCTTCATAATCCACCTGGGCTTTCTTAAGCAGAGAGCTAAGGAAAAGTCCTTTTCTCAATCCATGATATATGACCACTGCTAAGAAGTCAAGGATAGCAGTGGGGGATTTCCATTGCAGTCTTAGTGAAGCGTTTAATATAGCTTCGCAGTGATTCGTTGGGTTCCTACCTTAGATGGAGAAAACTAGAAGTTGTATGCTGATATCGCATACAACTAGCAAAATACTTAAGGAAAATAATCTTCATATCCTTAAAGTAAGTTATAGAGCAGGGGCACAATATATTAAACCACCGCTGAGCGGCAAATCTGAGGGTGTTGAGAAATGCCTTACACTTAATGGCGTCTAAATACCAGTGGAGGAGGGCAGCATTCTCAAACCGACGAACGTGTTCTTCTAGATCCACTGTATCATCATATTCTTTCAGGTGGAGAGTGTGGAAATAGATAGAAGGATCCTCCAGAAGGATATCTTCGGTGAAGGGAGAAGACTCGTAATCTCCTAGAGCCTGTGTAAAACAACTTTCTTCTTGTCCATCCCCTTCCTCAGAGGGGAGAGGATAAGGATACCTACCGGCTTCTCGTGCAAGTTCCTTTGAGGGGTTTTTCCTCGGAACATGGAAGTTGGGAGTAGGAATATGAGAAGTTCTCTCACCCATGGCTATTTTCCGTAGTGGCTCGCAAGAATGGGGTTGTAGATATCTCATTCTTTGCCCTTTCTTTGCCCAGGAATCTGCCATCACCTTCTCTATTATTGTGGTTAGTTGAGAAGAAGTCAAGGTAAGGGGTGCCTCATCAGAGGTTGAGGTCCTGGATGAAACTCTTTGTGGCTGCATCATTACGTCTTACTCAGTACTATTCCCACAAATGGTGCCAACTGATGTAACTTAGATTTTTAGATCCTTCGAGATGATGGTGCGAGGACGGGTTCTCTCTAAGCCACAATAGTAAAAAGTGATCTTCTCTGGTTATTCTCCCTGCCAAAATTAATACTAGGTCAGACAACCACTGGTTTCCTGGCTAATGGCCCTCCGATATCTAAGTTAGAGCTTGTAGGTGGAAGAGGAAAAAGAAGACTAAAAGAGGAATCAAAAATCAGAAGAGTATAGTAATGAGTAATAATGTTCCAACCTCTAGCATATGTGTCTTCCCTTTCTTCTTATGCCTATAAGGAGGAATTTTTTTTCTCCCCTCTCTTTCCCATGATCTCCTTCTCTTTTCTGACAAAAAGGCCTCTGATGAAATGAAATCATCGTAGGAATGACAGGTGGCATGGCATGACGTCCTTTTTAGACCGTTAGAGAAAAGCATCTTTCTTATTATGGTAAGAGGCCTCCCCTCTTAGCTGTTATCATGAGTGGTGGTCTCCTTTACCTCTCAACAACCTCGTAGGTGCAAACCTTTAACAACTTTTGGAAAAGAATCTTCTATGGGGCCCCTTCTAAAAAGGATATGAGCTTTCCTGCAATGCCAAACCGTTTTCATATAATTTTCTCCCCTCACAACTCTTGGCTATATCAAACGATTCTCCCAAAGCATTCTCCTTATTGGTGGTCAAGTTGTTACTCATTAGTTCAACAATGCCTTGTATGGTTGGGTCGTCCACAGTTGACTTTCGGTTCGATCCTTTTCTTTTAGCCAAACCACTCTTATTGAATTTAGCATTTTCCTTTTTAGGGCTGAACCACTTCACTTTGGCTCGACCGCCTTTTCCTTGGCTGAATTACTATTACAGGACCCAGCGCTTCTGTCCTCGACGCGAAGTAATTTGATTTTAGCTCAGAGATTTACCTGACTACTGAGCCATTTGACTTCGGCTCGGGAATTCATCCGACTGCCGAGCTGCTTGACTTTGGCTAGGGGATTTACCCGACTGCCGAGCCACTTGAATTTGGCTTAGGGATTTGCCTGACTGCCGAGCTGTTTAACTTCGGCTCGAGAATTCATTCGACTGCCGAGCCACTTGACTTTGGCTCGGGGATTTACCCGACTGTCGAGCTGCTTGACTTTGGCTCAGGGATTTTCCTGACCGTCGAGCTGTTTGACTTTGGCTCAGGGATTTATCCGACTGCCGAGCCACTTAACTTTGGCTCAGGGATTTACCCGATTGCTGAGCTATTTGACTTTGGCTCGGGGATTTACCCGACTGCTGAGCCGCTTGACTTTGGCTCGGTTGACCTTTCTTGAGCTAAATCAAATATTACTTAGCTCGATACCCATATTTTGCAATCGAGCCGCTTTCATTCGACCCGACCTTTCTTCCCTTGGCCCCAAACATTCGGGATTATCCTATTGATTTTATCTGACCATCCTCCTTTCTCTTATTTTATACTATGAAATAAAAATATAGTGGTATCACTCAGTAAATTCTAAACTGCTTCACCCTCTTTTGATCTATGAATTTCATTGCCACCTCCATCATTCTCCAATCACACACAGCTGCATGTTGCTACATGGAGCTTAACTTTTGCCTCTTAATATAAATATTTTGCCCCAGTTTGATTACAATCAGAGCTCAATTTTACCTTCAATGATATTATATATAATTCTAGAAGTTTTTGCAAAGTTTTTAATTTTTATTATTGATATCGTTATATTTTCATTTTATAGTATAAAATAAGAGAAAGGAGAATGGTCAAACAAAGTCCACAGGATAACCCCGGATGTTTCGGGCTAAGGGAAGAAAGGTTGAGTCGAATGAGAGCGGCTTGATTGAGAATATGGTTATCAAGCAAAGTCAGATTGACTTAGCTCAGGAAAGATTGACCGAGCCGAAGTAAAATAGCTCGGTAGTCAGGCAAATCCCCGAGCCAAAGTCAAATAGCTCGGCAGTCAGGTAAATCCCCGAGCCGAAGTTAAGCGACTCGGCAGTCAGGTAAATCCCTGAGCCGAAGTCAAATGACTCTGCAGTCAGGCAAATCTCCGAGCCGAAGTAAAACGACTCGGTAGTCAGGTAAATCTCTGAGCTAAAATCAACTCAGCGTCGAGGACAGAAGCGCTGGGTCCTGTAAAAATAATTCAGCTAAGGAAAAAGCGATCGAGCCAAAGTGAAATGGCTCGACCCTAAAGAGGAAAATGCCAAATTCAATGAGAGTGGCTCGACTGAGAGAGAAATGATCGAATCAGAAGTCAGTTGAGAACGATCCAACCATAAGGGGTGTCACCGAACTAATGAGTAATGACTTGACCACATATAAGAAGAATGCCTTGGGAGAATCATTCATTACAGTCTAAGAGTTGTGGGGGGTGAGACTATATGGAAACGGTTTGCGCCTACAGAAAAAAGATTACTCTTTATAAGTATACGAAGGAAGGAAAGACACATATGACAGGGGTTGGAACATTATTACTCGTTACTATACTCTTCTGATTCTTGATCTTTTTTTTAGTCTTCTTCCTCTTCCACCTACAAGCTTTAACTAAGCATCAGATGCTGGGAAACCGGCGGCTATCTGACCTAGTGTTAACTTTTAGCAGGGAAGATAACCGAAGAAGATCTCTTTTACTGTTGCAGCTTGGAGAGAACTTGTCCTCGCACCATCATTCCAGAGGATCCAAAAATCTAAGCCGCATCAATTATATTGTTAAAAAATATTTTGATGATCTTGCACAATGATGAGTTTTTAAAGGTAGCTGTTAAATAATACTCATTTCTTTTAGAGTTTTTATGTTTAAAATGATCCAAGATAAAGAAAAAATTAATCAACTTGCATGAAGTTTTTTTTGGATGGTGAAATCAAATATTTTTCTTCCTAAAATTTATTGAGAGGATCAAACTTAAGACTTCCCAACATTTTGAGATTCTTCCACCGAAAGGAAAAGGAACATAAAACAAACAATTCAAGAAAGCGAATTGAAAAGTAACCCTCCTTATCTTTAATTTTCTATGTCAAGTTGCTTTTGCACCATTTGGAATCTACTTTGTTTACATTGGATTTCGTTCACCCTTTTGGAAAGTTATACATATGCTTTTGTTCCCATAAATCAAGTAATTCGAAAAAATTTCATTGTGTCCTATGCTTTCAAAATACTTTTTGGTGTTCTATAAATTTTCCTTTCAGTTTAGAATTTTGCCCTTCTTTGGAGTTAGAAGTATATGATGATGATCATTTCATATCCAGTTAATTTCTGATAGAGGCACACTGACTAAAAAATGACAACAATTCCATTTAAACAATTCAATTCGCTGCTCAAAAGCTGCTCTTGAACAATTCCCAACAATTCATGGTGAGCAAGCAGCGCTTTCTCTGCTCTTTCCTTTAAATTTTGTTTCTTTGTTACACAAATATGTAATTAATGTACTATCGATGAAAGCAGAATGATAATAACCCTCTTGTTGAAAATTGAAAACCAAGCGCTGTTAATGGAGAGAAGTCTTATCTTTTGCTTTTAATTTCTTGGATTCCTTAAGAAAGAATTCGCTTTTTCTTTTGAAGAAGTTCTTGTTCATAATCTTACAAGTTTGGAAGCCACTGCATGCAATTGCAGACAGCGGCATTTGTAAAGGAGAGAAGGAGAGAGAGAGAGAGAGAGCATAAAAGGCAGAACAGGAGGAGGTCATTTAGTGGGCGGCAGAGTGTTCTTGTCGCAGCCTCACTGCGCTTCCTTTTCTCTCTTTGTTCTCATCAATAATTCTCTGTCTTTTCCTCCCAAGATCACTTTTCTCTGTCACTGCCGGATTCCTCAGCTGCTTAGCAGTTGGAAAAATCCCATCTTGGCGAAACATCTGGGAAAGACAAGGTTTTGGGGAGGCCGTGGACAGACATGGCGGAGGTGAAACTGGAGGAGATGATCGCGCACCCGCCCATGGATCAGCTCCAGGGTTTCGAGTACTGCATCGACTCCAATCCATCTTGGGGTGCGTCCGATCAGTTTCCACTTGCGATTTCTGATTCGTGACCTGACGATTGAGATTACAGGCGAGGCGATTGCATTGGGGTTTCAGCATTACATACTCTCTCTGGGCGCAGCGGTGATGATTCCAACCCTACTCGTGCCATTGATGGGCGGAAGTGATGTAAGAACAGCATGCTCTATCAAAATCCCTTCCATTTATTTTGGAGCTTTACGGTTTGACCGACCACCAATAAGCTTTATCTCGTTTTCCATTTATAAAATAATCAAAGAATTCAACTTGCCAAGTGACATAACCTTTCACTTGCAAATTTAACTCGGCAACTAAATGGAAGTTGATCCTGAAGTCTATTGCTGCAGGGTGACAAAGTTAGGGTGGTTCAAACATTGCTATTCGTGTCGGGAATAAACACGTTGATCCAAACCTTATTCGGGACTCGCCTTCCGACCGTTCTTGGTGGTTCTTATGCATTTGTGATTCCAGCTATATCCATAATTCACGATTCTTCCCTGAGTCGGATATCCGACGACCGTGAAGTAAGTCATCATCCCTTTATGCTTCCCTTGTTCATCCGTTATGCTCGGATAGGATTCAACTGCTTTTGTTTGGATGCATGCAGAGATTCCTGCAAACAATGAGAGCTATACAAGGTGCTTCGATCGTCTCGTCGTGTATACAGATTATTCTAGGTTACAGCCAGTTGTGGGGCATTTGCTCCAGGTAAAGCGAATTATTTTAGACAATTTGCTGCTACTTGTTCAGTCGTATGGCTCAAATTTCACTCCATGTTTGTTTAAATCGACCAGATTGTTTTGCACTAGAATGTAGCATAACTCTATGGAATGGTGGCGCCAAAAGTTAAAATAATGCAATTTCTGGTTCAGATTTTTCAGCCCTCTGGGAATGGTTCCAGTGGTTTCGCTGGTAGGATTTGGTTTGTTCGACAGAGGATTCCCAGTGGTATTCTTCTGTTGCCTTGCCTTTCTCTGCTATTTTATGAATATTGGGGAAGATGAAGCTGTTCATGAGTTCCTCTATTTTGCATGGCATGCTTTTGTAATCTCAATTTCAGTTGCATAGATACTGATAGTCTTTTATTTTCTTTTATGTCTCCAATCGTTTAAACCACTTATATTCTCCAACAAAACCATTGAGAAACAGATGGTGGTTCTTGAAACAAGCTTTGTGTTAGTCTTCTGTATTTCAGTTTGCTAAAAGTTATATCAGACAATATTTAGAGAAAAACTTCGTGAATAGGCGGTGCATTTCAATCCTTCAGAATCGTCAGTAATGTGTTTGTAATACTTCTTCAACAGTATGTTTAATATTCCAATCTTATCGTCTATTAGGTCGGGAGATGTGTGGAGATTGGCGTTCCAATGCTCATCCTATTCATCGCATCTTCTCAGGTTAGAGCGTGTCCTAATATGATATAGCAATTTGAGTCTACCAAACACAGATTGAACCTGACTTCAGAATCTTTTCCAATTTTCCTCTCTATTCCAAACATGACAACTTGGTCAGTATCTGAAACATATATATGTTCGGCGGCTTCCTATATTAGAGAGGTTCTCTCTTCTAATAACGATCACCATTGTATGGGTTTACGCACATTTGCTTACGGTTGGTGGTGCATACAGACACCATCCCGAGCGCACCCAACTCAATTGCCGCACAGATCGCGCTGACTTAATCTCCTCTGCTTCCTGGTACTAGTCCAGCTTATCTTGTTTCAGTCTTCCTCTGTATTGTCTTGCATCTCACATGAACTTTTTCAGGATAAAGGTTCCTTATCCATTGCAATGGGGAGCCCCAACCTTCGATGCAGGCCATTCATTTGGGATGATGACTGCTGTTCTTGTATCCATGATTGAGGCAAATAGTAGTCTTTCAATGTTAATTTTCATCACCATTGCTTGGTACCCTTAAGCTGATAGTTAATTGTTTCAACACAGTCAACTGGAGCTTACAAAGCTGCAGCACGGCTTGCTAGTGCAACCCCACCTCCAGCTTATGTTCTAAGCCGAGGCATCGGGTGGCAGGTAAATTTTCTACCTTGTATGACCATTCCACTTAACTTGAGCATCTAAATCAAGATTTCAAATTCTATTAGGGAATAGGAATACTTCTTGACGGGCTATTTGGAACTCTGACTGGCTCAACCGTCTCCGTGTAAGTTCACAAAATTCACATCCGCATCGTTTAACTTGTATGCAATTTTGCTAAATTTGTGCATTTTTGGATATGGAAGTGAGAATGTGGGGCTTCTCGGATTGACAAGAGTTGGGAGTCGCAGGGTCATTCAAATCTCAGCTGGTTTCATGTTATTCTTTTCGATCATGGGTGAGTTCATATGAGCGAATCGATTTTGTGCATTATGAGACAAGGAAATATTAAAGCAATTTTGCCTTCTCATTTAGGAAAATTTGGAGCTTTATTTGCATCCATTCCTTTCACCATTTTTGCCGCTGCTTACTGTGTTCTCTTTGGGATTGTTGGTACTTCCTTTCATCTGATACATAACAAACTACATTACATGAACTAGACATTTCCTAATACTACTTTCCTTTTCTGTTCTTAGCTGCTGTGGGTCTCTCCTTGTTGCAGTTCACCAACATGAATTCGATGCGGAATCTCTTCATCACCGGTGTATCCATCTTTCTCGGCCTATCTATTCCTCAGTACTTCTTCCGCTACACTTCGAGTGCTCAACATGGTCCTGCTCACACCAAAGCGGAATGGGTTAGCATCACTTGCTCTTGGCATTCTTTTCTCACTTCAAGAATAGTTTATATAGCATTTGATTCATAACTCTGCGTCAAAGTAGTTCTTTTCTGAAATTTTCAAAATTTTATGATGCTAAGAACGCTAGAGGATGCGTGTAGATTCGTGTATTATACTTGTATGACTCCATTTTGTTCTTGCAGTTCAATGACTACATCAACACGATCTTCTCCTCTCCACCTACTGTGGCATTGATAGTTGCCGTCTTCCTCGATAATACCCTTGATTTCCAGGGCACCGCTGCCGACCGAGGCATGGGGTGGTGGGACCGGTTCAGAAAATTCAAAGGCGATAGCCGGAATGAGGAGTTTTACACTCTTCCTTTCAACCTAAATCGCTTCTTTCCTCCCTCATGATGCATCGAAGAACTTTGCCGAGGAAGAAAAAATATGGATCGATTCACATTGTTGAGATCGATGTAAAGAGATGCAAGGAGTACAGAAAGTGCAGGGTTTAGCCAAATCCATAGGGCAATTAATTATATGCTCGAGTGATTTATTTAGCACTAATCTTTTGCAAAGACCATCTTCCATGCGAGGGGAAAACACTAAAGAGAGAGTTGATGGCGGATTTACAATTGCGGAACTAGATATGCATGGCTGGACGAAGAAAAAACAAATGTCGAATTGTTTGCTATATATTTCCCTCTTTGCTGAAACTGTTTGAGACAGTATTGATAATTTGATTAGTTTGCTCGGTTAAACTTACTTAAAGTTCGATCGATAATTAGTTCAGTAAATATAACGAACGAGAAGCTAATTCGAGCGAAGAGTAGGAAGTGGACTTTGACTATTAATTAATTAGTATGGAAGCGAAGCTTGACAGCAAGAAGAGGTAATTAAAGTGACTTGCAAAACGAAAAGGTAGACAAGTTAGCAGGAATGAGGGTCAAAGATCAAAGCCTCGTTCTTCCACTGCAACTTTGATCGTCACCATGGATCTTCATAAACTACACGTGTCCACATAAAATTTTGTGGTGAAAAATTACACTGTAAAAGGACGAATGAGGATAAAGATGAGAAGAAAAAAAACTTCTGCTGCTGTTGCTTGCTGTCAAGCTGCCGAGAATCGGCGCCTCGAGTCATGTGTTTGACTGGAATATATGTACATGCAAATAATATATACGTACAAGACATAGTTGTTTCTGTACAGTGTACCCTTGACGTAATTGGTTCCTTGAGCTCTGCCAAGCCTACCACACTTGCCCATATCGGCCATCGCCTTCCTTTACGGGGTAAAACTTCAAACTTGTCTCTTCTCATCCATCCCGATGGGCTCTGCATTGGAATACTGCTACTGTTTGGGAAACAGACTCAGATTCTAATGCAGCAGGCAGATTTGACCAGATTTTTTTTTTGTCACTGTGTATGCATTCATATATAGTTGATATTCATGTTCGCTATTATATTTTGACAGTTTTTACAGTGCATGTGGATTGTAGGCTGTAATAACCATGCAAGCAAACTAGTTCACGTCGAGCCAATCAGTCTTCTTCGCCGCACTGCGGAGTTAAAAAAATGGCGATGCAGTCAATGATGAAGTGGGAAAGAAGATAGATAGGTGTTCAAGGGCTATACTCGTGGCTATGTGATGTGATAGCCAAAATATGGTGGGTGGGCAGATTAAAATGCGTTGAAACTTTGACTTGAAATAATGTATGTATAAGAGGCCATTGAAGGGTTTTGGGAAGCTCGACAGAGGACATTAATGGAGGAAATGTGAAAGAAGAAGAAGAATAATAAGAAGAGGAGGTAGGTAGCCAGGGATCAGTTTGTGAGCATTAATGAAGCCTTTTGACTGTTGTTTTCTTGGCTAATTAACATAATTAATTTAAAAAAAACTGAATATTAAATATCAATTTACTGCGGAACAGGAATCCAAATTAATTTAGACTTTATGTAACTCTTTAAAAGTTGAATATTCTCACTAAATGTGTTAAATATACAAGATTATATATATTAAGCACAATAAGTAAGGTGATTAGATTAATTGTAGATTG
>JBAMHZ010000048.1:3259977-3281581 GCA_037177395.1 Alpinia galanga | reverse complement strand
GAAGAATAAGTCGTATTCATTTTAATTGTTAAAACAACCCATCTCATCTTAACTCTCATGTGAAACTCACATGTGAACATAAAGTAATATCAATTATTTACCCTCCAGTGGTTCAATTATTTATTTACCTATTTCACTATTTTTAAATACTATTTTAATCCCCATTTTTTGAAAACAATTATACAAATATAAATAAATCATTTATCTATTCATTCATGCTCAAGGGACGTATAAAGAGTTTAAGGATAGAATTTATTTACCTCTATATGCAGCAAAAGTGTCAAATCTCGATCTATTATCGAGCTCTGCTTGAACTAGTATCTACAAATAAAATATGGAATAACTCAAATGCTCAAAATTATTATTTAAAAAGAAAATAACATAAAATCTGAATATTATCTAAGATTTGAAGATGATGGATCATTTTATTTCTCACAACCTCATTTCTAAACGAGCCTTCTACTACTTATCACATCACCATTTCATTATCAACTACTCATTCGAAACTAGATGTACCAATTTCAAGTAGACATAAGTCTAATAAACTAAAACGATTGCCTCGTATGTTCTCTTTGGCCAATGAATATCGAAGGTGTTTCTTTGATCAGAAATACATGGCTCTTGAATGGAATTAAAGCAAGAAAATTAGGGATAAAAGATGGTTGCTATGAGGCTGTAGGAGAAAGGGAGAAGAAAACATCTACTTGATGTCACTGGATTTGGGAGGAAAAACAGAATGGTTGAACCTGGACAACTCAAAGAAGAACAAATTCTTACCCTCTTTGTTGGTAGTCACGGCAAACTCCGGTGAGCTTTGGTAGCCCAAAACAAACTGCGATCGTGAAGGAGAGAAAGAAAAGGATAAACCTACTGTTCTTGTTGTGCAACCAAGGAAAAATAGGGAAGAAAAGAGAATAGAAAGGGAAAAACTTTACCTTCTACCCTCAGCAAGCTCTGACGAGCTCGACGACTGCTGTAGCAACGGAAGGAGAGCAACAAAATGGGAACGAAGGGATGCTGTGGGTGAAATAAAACCCTAAAAACAACTGCTTCCCTTGTTGCAATTGAGGAAAGGAGATGAAGGAGTGCTTGGGCAGTGGCTGGAAAAACAGGGAAAGAAGAGGAGAAGAGGAAGGAAAAGTCAACATGTGGAGCGTGAGTAGGTGAGGGCTGCAGGAGGCAAGCGTGCGTGGGATGGTGTGAGGAATGGTTGTGTATGGGGGGTAATAAAAGAGGAAGGGAGAGAAGTGAGTTTTTTTTATATTAAAAATACTTAACAATTGAGATAGCTTACTTATGTAGAGTTGTATGCTTCCGATTATCAGATCTCAAATGGAAAAAAGAGAAAGAACGATTCACTTAGATGTTAGATTTTTCTTGACGTTTACCTCGGGAAAGAAAGTTTGAGTTTCCATATACTTTTGTTTAGATTGGTTGTCTAATCTAACCTCCTAGCCTTTTGTTAGATGTCCGAGAAGTAAAAAGGGCAGACTAGTGCACGAAGCTCCCGCCATGCTGGGTCCCGAGGAAGGGTCTATTGTATGCAGTCTTATCTTACTTTGTAAGAGACTGTTTTCAAGATTCGAACGTGGCCTCTAGGTCATAAGGCAGCAACTTTATTGTTGTGCTAAGGTTCTCCTTTTAGGTGTCTCAGAAGTAGAAAAAAAAATCCAATCTTTGTATTGATACCGAGGTTTACTCTAATTTTTGTATTGTTAGAGACAACTATTCAATTATCATGCCATTTGGCCCATCAAGACCAAAATATCTCGATCCAACAACTAGTTAAAATCTATATTGCATGGACATGAGTAAATTGTTGTATTATAGCTCATGAAAATCTGCCTTGACTGGTTATGGATTGAAACAGAGAGAGTTTTGAAGGGTACCTATCTAGATAAATTGACTGCAGGCACCATTTATGGAAGAGGTTGAAGGCAAGTGGAGCAGGGATACAGGGGATTTACGGAGACATACAAATTAGATTCCTTGGGTTGGGATAGGTGGGTATCACTGTTTTAAGGATTGATGACTTGTCCATATAGTGAAATTAGCATTGGATGTTTCCAAAGCGGATTGGATTACTTGCAATGTAAATAATGCTATTATTCTTATACTATATAATTGTTGGTCCAAGGCCTGTAAATTTGAGACCATTAAGACTTGAACTGCATTATCTCATAAGATGTATCTAACCTTTATTTTTAGAAATAAACCTCTTACCAACGAGAGACCTAGCAGAATCTGCATTAAGAAATGCCTTAGTATTCAACTTTTATCCTTCTTATCTAGCAAAATTTTCCTTTGAGATATTTTAATGTATTTTAGAATGCTTGAAACTGCTACCTTGGATTGGAATACCATACTTTTTAGATAGGATTATATAGAATTTTGTCGTATGCATCAATAATCGGATTAAACCCAATTTGTATATAATAATCCAAATGCTTACATATTTGAAAAATTAGCATTGTTGGACTAAACATTTAATATTTTAGTTTGGTGAAATGTCTTTACTTTTTTTAGGGGGATATGCAGACTGTAAGCCTTAACATTTTCAATGATAATTATATCATCAAACACCCAAGGATTTTGAGGTGCATGGTCTGCAACTGCGTTACTCTGGGATCCAATATAGGGGGATCCAATATAGGGATAGACCTAAGTACGTGGCATTGTCTTGAATATTGGACAGTAATTGGAATTGTTCCAACCAGTCATTGAATCTGTGTTGAATTTCATACTTTATACCATGATTTTATGTGACAATTCTCCTTCCATTAGGTCATGAGCAAAATATTTTTTTTTACAAGTCTATAGTATGATCAATCAAATTCTATGGTGCTGACTATTCATTAATATTTGTAGATTCAGCTTTTGTTTAATTTTTTTTCAGGTACTGACTTGACTGAGAGATTTCGTGATCAATTCAGTCCAATGCTTATAAGCAAGGAAACTTCAGTGTCATCTTCTAATTCCGTTGTTATACGCATGGCTTTATCATCAAAATGTAAGGGTGCAGAAGAATCTGACTGTTTGAAAGTAAAGCATATTTTTGACCAGTTTATGAAACATGCTTCTTCGGCACTTTTATACTTAAAGTCGGTTCTTCAGGTAAGAATTTCTTAAATAACCAATTATCACATCAACCCCCTCTACATTGTCCCAATTTAGATGTGCATTGCTTGTTGTTGTGTTAGCTACTTCACTATTTCTTTGCTTGATTTTTTCCTTTTCACTATGGTTGTTAAAATTGACTATGGTATGAGTGACAGATGTTCCATTAATGTAGTCTAGATAATGACTATATCATATTGATAGGATCGGCTAGAGAGGAATCAGCACGATAAAATAAAAAAAAATCAAAGAATTATGAAAAATTTAAAATAAAATTGCATAATGTGTAAGATAACAAAAGGTTTAAACATAGTGTATATTATATTTTATTCAAAGTAAAAAATTCTTCTGAATATCAATTAGTTATCAGCTAACTAACTTACAAATCAATATCATTAAAGTTATTCTGGTGAATAGATAATATAATATAATTAATCAGCTAACTAACTTAATTATTTATATTATTTATGTTAATGTGTAAGATAACAAAAATAATGTATCTGAAATTTATATCTATTAGTTAATATCAAAGTAGCTATCGTGTGACATAGAGGTTATGAGTTTGAGTAATGAAAATAGCTTCTTGTTAAGGAGGGTGAGACTGCGTATAATAGATTTTTTTTCTAAAACCCTGCATTAGTAGAAACTTCGTGCACTGGATTGAACTTTTTTTTAGATATTAATATCAAAGAAAAAAATTTCTTCAGAATATCAATTAATTATCATTGTTTTTAATTTATGTTTATTGACAAATAATAATAATTAATGATAATATCCTATAATTAATTAATTAACGTTTTAAATTTGTAATTATTCCAACTTTGATGATGATATTTTTCATCGTATTAAACTTTTTTTTTTAAATGTTAATAACTAGTCAGTGCTGTTATTAATCAAATATTTTAGTACCTGTTATGCATTATCTAAGTAACTACCTATTAATAATTAATCTATTGTATATTAGAATACCTATTAGTAAATATTTACAATATTACAAGAGTTGTATTACTAGAATACCATCTCTGTACCTCTCTTGTGCTCAATGATTAGACACCCTGTCTACCATGTTGACCTGTCTTGGCTAATAATGTGTGGCAGGGGAAGATTTAATGCTATATCCTAGATTTCCACTTATATAGTTTGTTTGTGAAGATTTATAGTGAGGCCATTGTACATGTTCAGGGTTACAGCTAAGTCTACAACAGTTTCTTTAAGACTTGCTTAAAATTTTTATTAAAACCTCGTCTTATTATAGATATAGTTGAACTAAGAACCTCTCGGAGTTGAGAAATTTATTAGCCTATAGATATACTCAAACTAAGGACCTCTTAGAGTTAAGAAATTTATTGGTTGTTGGAAAACAAAAAAAATGTAATGAACTCCTTATGTTGTATCACTATGAAAAAAATGATAATCTTTCTTGGTGTTTTATGATAATGCAAGGGATGTTTTGGATCACTAGAGGGGGAGGGGATGAATATGAAATTTGCAATAAAAATAATTCTATTTATTTTGCTAATTACTTAACAAAGACACATTAAGACAATCCTAAGGTTGTTAATTCAACGCCTATGCATAGATTGCCTATCCACTATCTTTGTCATTTTTGGTAAAGTACCAAAGATAGAGAAACTTCTTATACGATCTTGGTACAACAAGATAAAAGAGACTTTTTTACAATATGTAAACAGTAAATTAAAGATATATACGGAGTGTGATATGTGTATCTCGAGCATCAAGCCTCTTTTATAACCGTTACCTCGATTTGGTCATCATGCTAACGTGACATTGCTCCGGTTGTTCGGATCCCATTGACTCAGCTGTTATGAACAGGTCTCTCCTTGTTTGATCTGGCTAATGTGACACCCATCCAGTCGCTTGGACACCCAGTCAATTTGGATCTTAATCAACTTGCTCTGATTTGGGCTCCATGTGCTTTTGGTCACCTTGATATCCTTTTGATCGCTTGGACCACCTGAACCTTTTGGATTTTAGACCTGCTTAATAATAACATTACAGTGCATAGGTCATCCGGTTAACATCTAGGCATTTGGAGTTTTAGTCACTTGAAACTCAAATCGACTATGACCAAATTTGCCCAAGTTAAATCTGCTCTCATTTCGAGTATATGTCACTCAACTCATCTTACTAGCTTACTTTGCACATACATCCTCTCAATTTTTCATCCCTCGGATGTATTGAGTCTTTCCGACTCACTCCTCATGCGTCTTTCTCGTTCCACCAGAGTATTCTTCTGCCAAACATCTCATACCTCGGTTACACCGGCCAATCGGCTCTCTTCCTGTGCCATTTTTTTCACTCACTTGCATCTTTTGTCATGATCTTGCTGTCTCCAATACTCCTTGTCTTTTTTGATCTCTCGAATATTTCATATCATACTTTATAGTACTTCACATCGGATCCTGAGTAATCGGATATGTATGTGTTCTTTTAAGTCCTTGTACGCTTAGACATACATATTAGTAACACAGCAAGACCTAACTTAAATTTATTTGACCACACATTTAAACCATGACTCCCATCACTTAGAGTTCAAGCGATCTCCTTCTCAACCATTCGGAGTACTAACAATCTCTTCTTTTCGATGTTTGTTAACATAGTTTAAATTTGAGTAAAAATTATAAATGAAATTTTACATAAAGATAAAAATGCAAATAATTGTTCCTCCCTGCATTTATACTTGCCTTAATCTTTTTCTCCCCCTTAATCATTCATTAAAATTATCTTATCTAACTTAACCTTTTATCCCCAACATCAAAATATGGGGTTCTAGGGATCTAGGGATAAATAATTGTCGAAATAAAACAAAATAAATCCATTTGACTTTTTCACTTCATTCTGAAGTTAATTGTGACTTTAAAATGCAGCTTAGTAAACTTGGAAAATTTATTAAAAAAATTTTAAATGTCAAAAAATTCTGAAATTTTGACCAGGTATAATAATCATTTTGGTTTTTCACAGAAAAATAAATTCCTTGAAAAATTCTTTTCCATTTTCAAAAATTAAGTATTTAATTCCGAAATGCATGATTTTCTTTAAAAAAATTATTTAAAAATTTCTAAACATCCAAAAATCTCGAAATTTTAATCTCCAACAGAAGACGTCAAATTTTCACGAAATTATTTGCATGAAAAATTAGCACAAAATTAATAGATTCATCAGTTTTAATACCCAAATTGTCATATCGAATCAACCACTAATTAATCAAGTATTTATTTCCTATGGTTGACTATCCAAAGATTTTTCCTAAAATGTCAATATTGATTTCGGCACCTAAAATAAATTTGTATCTACTGGATTTATCAAATATTCTTTAGGAATTATATTTTTTCCAAACTTTTTTAATTTGTTCCCTAGGGTTTCTAGAATTGCATTTTGATCCTCCAAACCCTAAACCTTCTTTTGCAAAACCTAACTGATGATTATCAGTCAATAAATTCAGGTTGTTTAAATTAAAGGAAGAAGTTTTAAGGGCTTTTTCAAAATTTCAAGCTTTGACCTCAAAGCTTGGTTTTCCAATTTTAGTTTTACAATTCTAGAATTATCATGACTTGTTTGGACTTTGCTAAATCTAGGCATGACAAATATATCATACATCATAGAATTTTATTCTTATTAGTCTAATTTTTGTTATTGCACGTATGGTTATTCATAAACACAGAATCGTATGAACTATGCTTGGAAGAAATAAGTTTTTCACTTAAACATAGATAAGGTGATGATACCTTCTCCGTGATGATACCTTCTCCTTTACCTTTGGAGCTCCCCTTTATCTAAGATTTTAACATTCTTCCATTTCCTTGTTTTCTTTACTACCTTTTCGTTCGGATACTTGGTGTGGTAGTGACCCCTTTCTTTGCATGCGAAACAAGTTATGTGGTCTTTGTATCTTTTTGCTTCATCTTTCTTACAACTTTGATCAGAGAAAAAACTTAAATCACTGGGTTTAGGGGTTACCTTATGATTTACCTTTCTCTTTTTGATTTCACATTGATTTTGGTAATGACCTTTGTGTTCACATCTGAAGCACACAATGTGCTATTTTCTCTTGATATTAATTGAAGAATTTGATGCTTGATTTTTCGAGATCTTCGTTATTGGAATTTGTTTCTCTTCACATTTTGGAAAAGTTGAAAGTTCTTCACACGACTCATCGATTGAAAATGGTCTCTCTTCCTCTTCAACTGAATATGGTGCTTCCTTCTCCTCTTGTGGAACTTTCAATTCTTCTTTGTCTTTCTTCTCCATAATGTGTTCAACCTTATCTTCATTGTTCACTATCTCTTCTAGAGTGTTTTTTCATGGAGTTTAACAATTTTATGCCATAGCTCCTTGACATTTTTGTAGTCAACTATCGACTCAAAACATCATTGGGTAAAACTAAAATAATGTATTCCATATCTTTTTTATTACGTTTATCGATTTCTGCTTGTTGTTTTGTGCATTTCTTTTTTGTAGGATTATCCCATTTTGTCTTTTGGAGTTTTCCATCCATATCCAATTACTAAAGCAACACCGAAGTCGGATTTGAACCAAGTCTCTATTCTTCTTTTTCATGGCACAAATTCACTCTCTAACTTTGATAAAGGTATATTTGATCCAGCCATTCTTCCAAAGCTTCTTGATCCTCTCAATTTGGATGCTCAGTTGGCGATTAATCCTTCTAGGTGATCCCGCTCTGATACTAATTGATAGTGCAGTGGATGTTTTAGATCGCTAGAATGGGAGAGGGTGAATAGTGAACCTGCAGTAAAAATGACTCCATTTCTTTTGTTAATTACTTAGCAAAGACACATACATTAGATTAGATAATAGAGCAAAGCATAAAGGAGACAAGATTTTTACTTGGTTCACGATTCTCAAGGTTGTTAGCTCAAGGCTTATGCACAAATCGTCTGTCCATTATCTTACTGTTTTTTTTTGATAAAGTGCCAGAAATGGAGAAACTTCTTATATAATGTTGGTACACTAGGATAAAAAGAAGTGACTCTTTTACAATATGTAAATAATAGATTGCAAATGTATTTGAAGTGTGGTATGTGTCTCTCAAGCGTCAAGCCTTTTTTTATAGCCTTCACCTTGATATAGTCGTTATGCTAATGTGCCACTGATTCGATCCCCCAGAAGCCCTTTTGGTCACTTAAATTTTGCTCACTCAATTGTCGACTTTATCTATGAATAAGTCTCTCCTTGTTTGATTTGGCTGACGTGGTGCCCATTCAATGAGTTGGACCAACTCTAGTCTCTTGGACACCCAATCATCACGTGTGCTTTCGGTTGCCTTGATATCTTTCCAATCGCTTGGACCAGCCGAACTTCTCAGATTTCAAACTTGTTCAATAGATAAGATTATAATGCATAGGTCGCCCAAATAATATCCAGTTGCTCAAAACTCTAACTCGGGTCGGCTGCGATTGAGTTTACCTAAGTTGAGTTTATTCTCGTTCCGAATAGAGGTCATTCAACTCATCTCACTAGCTTACTTTGTGCAAACTTGCTTTTGACTTTTCATCCCTCAGATGCATCGAGTTCTTCAGACTCACTCCCCTTCCGTCCTTTATGCTTCATCAGAGCTTGTCAGCTCTCTTTTCGTGCCATTATTCTCATTCGTTTGTGTCTTCTACTATGATTTTGTTGTTTTTGATGCTCTTCGTCTTTTTCTGGTCACTTGAATGTCTCATACCATCTTTTACCGCACTCCATCGGACCCTTAGCCATTAGGTACCTGTGTGTTTCAAGTCCCTGCATACTTAGACACATGTATCAGAAACACAACAATGCCTAATTTAAATTTATTCGACAACACATCAAAAATGTGACTCATACTAAGAGTTCTAGTGATCTCCCCATCAACTATTCGGGGTACTAACATTTTATTCTCTCATGAAAAATTGGATTGGAGGCAATGTAAGTAACATCTTAATATCACAACGTAGCTTCATTAGTATTAAGATTAGTTTGTTCAATAGTTGTTTAAGTTAAACAAGCTTACATGTGGCAATAAACATAGTATATATTTGGCTTTTGCATTTGATCAAGCCATTAGATTTTGCTCTTTGTACTTTTCTACAATATTAGATTCCCTCCCAAGAGTATAATAATTTGACGTGAATTATCTGTGGGAAGTTGGCTAATTTTGGTTAGTGTATCTGTAATTTGAAGGTGATCTAAATCATGACATCAGAAACATTTGCATAGGATGTCTTATAGTACCATAGAATCCTAAAAACTGCCTCCTAATAACCTTGACATGAAGACTCTAAAAATTCACTAAGTACAATTGTGACAAATGAAATGTTAAATCTAAAAAATGATAATTCAATTCTCTGACTAATCTGGGATATTTTCCTTGATTAGATATTAACTCATCTTCCCTGATATTAACAACTTTAAGATCCATAGGAGTGCCAAAAGGTTTAGCACTTAGCATATCAACACCTTCAAATGTATGAAGTACATGCACATGCCTCTTATAACTGAGCAACCTCATTGGCAAGAAAATATTTTAGGCCAGCTAAACCTTTAGTTAGGAAGTGTTGCTGGAGGTAGAATGTAAACCTCACGATTCCTGTATCATGTTGTGGTAATACCATCTATATAAATAAGGAGAATAACTTAGATTAAGATGCGATGTCAAACACTAAATATATATGAAGTATACGATCATGCCAAATTGAATAGATGCATAACTGAATTTACTAAATCGTACTTAGGAAAGCCACTTCAGCCCATTTAATGACTTTTCAATTTACATCTAAGGGCATATTCCCCCTAAGCAACCAACACAGGAGGTAGACCCATGTAGATTCATCAAGATAATCATAAAGGAAAGCGTTTATGATATCTAGCTTATGTAGCAGCCACTTAGATACAACCTCCGAAATCTGTAAAAGACGAACTGAAAGCAATCTTGATTATCAGGAAGCATCTGGATGGTTAGCATTATACATTTGAGTGTATGCTTTTGCTACCAATTGAACTTTGAGACTTTTTTTCTTTACAAAGGTAGGAAACAACTAAAGAAAGAAAGTGTTCAGAAAAAATATCACAAGAAAAAGATTAAAACATATTTGGACTTGTGTACAAAAATTCAAGATGGATTTTGATCTTAGTGTCTTTTAGAAATTTTTAACAAGTGATTAATCAAGGTGTCAAGTGTCCATTGGGATGTTGGTGTCCAATTATTGGTATCCAACATAGGTTTGAACAGGGCATAAGTAGTGTCGATTTTGAAAATTTGGGTGCCAATCATTCTGCAATATGAGATGGTCGAATAGAGTAGACTATGATGTAGGAACAGAAAGCACCTTAGTTATCATCTTCAGTGTGATAGTTAAAATGGAGAAAAAGAAGTGGACTTGAATATGTTGCATTGATCAAAATGAAAGATTGATCTAACTCTGGATGACAATGGTGTCTTCTTTCAACTGAGAATATTTATAAAAGACACTTAAGATGCATTAATTATCTTTGCTCCCTGGCTATATATTTACACAAACCAAGTGCATCAAAACATTGTAGCCAAAGACTTGTGGGAAAGAGAATAGAAAAAGGAATTTCAACATAAAGAACCATAGTAGATATGTGTTTCATAAGATTTTGTGCAGCTGCATTTATGTCCTTGGAGCAGTTGTCAGTTCCTACCTTTATATAAACCATACTATGAAAATTAATTGGGAAATCCATTTATTTGCAATATTACAATTAGGTTCTCAACAATGTGTAATTTGCCTTATTACTTACCATTATTTTTAGTTGGCATAGCAATATGCTGTTGAAGCACTAGATATTTAGTCAAAAATATCTTAATTTTATTTTGAATTTCTGAATTTTGGATTCCAAACTATCCTAAATCTGTTTAATTAGATGGTAGGAAAAAATTGGAAATAAAGAATTGGCATTTTGCTTATGGCCAGTTGATGCTGATCTATTTCCTTCTCTTTCCTGTTATTCAACTTAACATTTTCCCAAATATATCTCTTGTTAGTTTCTCATGTTATGGTGCTGGGTTACCCAATTTGTTGGTGAAACCATTATCCAATTATTTTCTTGAGGGGCTGGAATTTAAAATCCTCTGTTTTCCTTAGATTTTTGTTAAACTGCTGTGTTTCTCTCAAGAATTGTACTTTTCAACTTTGAAGTCTGATTTCATAGCACCTTTACAATGTATCCACATTTGGCATACAACTTTCCTTCGCTGCATTTCAGGTGTCCTTGTCAACATGGGAGGAGGGGAGTTTGCGCCCAGCATTGAATTATTCTGTATCTGTGGATCCTTCTCCTGCAATTTCGAGGAATCCATTTTCAGAAAAGAAATGGAGAAAGTTTCAGTTAACCAGATTGTTTAGTGGCTCTAGTTCAGTCACAAAGGTAAATGTGATAGATGTTCAGGTGATTAATGGTGATAGTATATCCATTGACAAATGGCTTGTTGTGCTTTGTTTGGGATCTGGACAAACACGAAACATGGCCCTTGATAGGTATGCTTTCCAGACTAAATTAAGATTTCCAATTAATTAGGAGTATCATGGATTAACAATTTTATTTATTAGTTAGTACTCAATTTATCAATGTGAGGATATTTGTTAATAAGGGTTATCGACAAGTTATCAAGTAGCTGAGTTAAACATACTTTTGGGAAACAAATATTAGATAAAACTTTATTTTTTTATTTATTTTTGTTGTTTACTACTTTGGTTGTATAAAGTTTTAAGTATCTAGAATTATTTTTGCAAAATGATAGAGGGATGGATGGAGATATGTAACATAGGATACAAGTAGACACCAAAAATGGAGGAGGACATCAGTTGTTCTTTGTAATTGTAGGATACGTTTATAGCTTAAAAGGAAGTTTTACAAAACGTTGATTAGACCTGTTATATTATATAGAGTTAAATATTAGACTATGAAGGAATAAAAATTGAAAGTTGCGAAGATGAGAATGTTAAGGTGAATGTGTGAATATATGAGAATGAACAGTATAAGAAATAAGAACATTAGAGAGAAAGTTGAAGTTGGCATCAATTGAGAGAAAATTCTGAGAGATGCATATAATATGGTATAGACATGTACTCAGGTGACCAATAAATGTCTAAATTAGGCGAAGTTAGACTAGGACAAATGTGCACGTTAATTGGGGGGGGGGATGGGGAACTTGATTAGAAATGATTAAACAGGATAAAATTTAAATATAGATGACAATATAATAGAGAATCAAGCCTAATGGATAGTGCAGGAGGATTTATATAGTCGATCCCACTTAATGGAATAAATGTTACTACCTTGGTTAGTGGTTAGATATTTCAAAGTTTATAGATGACTCGGATAAGGTGCATCTGGTTTGGTTGAGGTGCAACTTCTAGTGTCCTTGCCTTTTCAGTCAGGTCAAGTTAAACTGTTAAAGCTTACAGGTCTGTCTCTCTGAATGGTTGAAACAGAAAGTTAGTCGTGCTGAAGTTGCAAGGCTTCAGAACTGAAGTTAGAACAAAAGGGTCTCGTTGATGGAGTTTGGAGAATTAGGTGGTACCAAATTTTTACTGGCCGGGTTTACTTGACCATATCTCTAGTCCTTCTTCTAGAGAGATTAAGTATATGACAAACTTCTATTGTATGTTACTTAAAATATTAGTGCACAACAGTTGTCCTTTATTTGAGATATTTACATTATGGAACAAATAATTATTATATTGTTTTATTTGTTTCTTAAGCATTTCATGATGTTTTACATGTTTGTATCTAGTTTACATAAATTTTACATGTTTAGGAAATTGCAGTTTTTATCTCTTAAAACTGATTTCTTTTATAATTTTCCTTTATTTATTTTAAAAATATTTTCTTTACTTTTAGTAGGCTTAGTATGTTATATGTTGTAGGGTCTAGGGCCA
Organism: Alpinia galanga; assembly: GCA_037177395.1. Lineage (NCBI taxonomy): Eukaryota > Viridiplantae > Streptophyta > Magnoliopsida > Zingiberales > Zingiberaceae > Alpinia > Alpinia galanga. Next base: position 3,268,559 of record JBAMHZ010000048.1, on the reverse strand, counting down.
CTGTGTATATCTCATTTGCCACTCTCATATTTCATCCCCTTTGTTTTGAAGGTATCTTGTGCTGAAGGTTTCTCAAAGTGACATTAAATATGTTTTAAAGCTGTATTCAACTTTAATAGAATCTTGTGTGAACCATCAACCATGTGCCCATTTTAGTGGATAAAAGACATTGTAACCATACAGCAATAGTAATTGACAAACATCTACCTTCCATTTGTTAGAATCATGTTAAAGTTTTCCTTGATATTTTTCTATACATTCTATTTTGGAAATAAGAATTTGTTTCTTTTTGTTTGTTTTTTTCTTTTGTTATTGAAGAGAGAGATCTGTTTTTCAGGAGGTTTCTTGCTTATGATTTGACACCTGTTGCTGGAGTTGCAGCTCATATATCACATGATGGAATACCTTTAGGTGCCCATACATCTAGCTGCATATTGTCTCCTCTTCCTACATCTGGAACTCTAAGTATGCCGGTCACTCTGCTTGGATGTTTTCTTTTATGTCATGATGGTGGACGGTATCTTTTTAGTCGTTGTCGTGAAACAAACATGTCAGAGCGACAACTTAAAGCTAGTAATAATATTGTTGAAGCTTGGAACAGAGAATTGATGTTGTGTGTTCGAGATGCATATGTTGAATTGGTTTTGGAATTTCAAAGGCTCAGAAAGGAACCCCTAAATTCTACAATTGATCCAAGCATCACAAAAGACTTGTGCTCTATTTTGCAGGTTTATGGTGATAAGATTTACAATTTCTGGCCTAGGTCTAAACAACCATTTAATTCTTCTAATGCACTTGTTGCTGTCAATGGTAATTCATCTAAAAAAACTGAAGCAGATTGGCAAACTCTAATTGACCAAGTAATAAGGCCTTTTTATGCTCGCCTTGTTGATCTTCCTGTCTGGCAACTTTATGGAGGTAAAACTGTCAAAGTTGACGAGGGCATGTTTCTGTCTCAATCAGGAGGCAGAGATGACAGCAGCTTGCCACCAACCAATGTTTGTATTTTCATAAAAGAACATTATCCTGTTTTTTCTGTACCCTGGGAATTGGTCAACGAAATTCAGGCTGTTGGAATTAAGATAAAAGCAATCAAGCCTAAGATGGTTCGTGATCTTCTCAAATCTTCTTCATCTGTTTCACTTACATCTATTAATACCTATATCGATGTGTTGGAATATTGCCTATCTGACATTCAACTGCAGCCGTCATTGAATCTATTGATATCTGATGGATCAGCTGAGGGTAACAATTTGCAGATCGAAAACTTCACTCCCCATAACACATTGGGGCATAGGCACAATCAAAGTGCTCCCCAGACTTCTGGTGGTTCAGGTGGTGATGCGCTTGAAATCATGTCATATTTTGGCAAGGCTTTATATGATTTTGGGCGTGGTGTTGTTGAGGATATTGGGAGGACAGGAAATACATTGGGTAGATCTTCTGCTGCGGGCACTGGTCCATATGCTGATCGAATACTTCCTTCTGCAGTTTATGAACTCAAAGGTACACCTTTTCCAACAGCAACAAATAGCCTTGTAAGGCTTGGAGTTAATGAACTTTGGATAGGGAGTCAAGAGCAGCAATTGCTTATGCAATCTTTGGCCTATAAATTTATCCATGCAGAATGTTTAGAAAGACATAATTTAACAGATATTCTCTCTGACGAGGATATCCAAAGGTTTCTGAAATTGAGAGGTTTCTCTGCCCACCTACTCTCTAGCAATCTGAGGTTTGTCTTTAATGAGCAATGGGTAAGTCATGTGCTGAGCAGTAATAGAACTCCTTGGGTTTCATGGGAGAAGTATACTGATTCACAAGGAGATGGACCCACTCCCAAATGGATCCTACTTTTTTGGAAAATCTTCACAGCCTTAAAAGGAGAACTCTCACTTATATCTGAATGGCCTTTGATTCCTGCAATTCTGAATAAGTCAGTGTTGTATCGTGTTAAAGAGATTCACCTTGTTTTTGCACCACCAGTTGCAGTTGTAGATCTTGGAAATAATGCTTCAAACTCCAATAGTGAAGGGGAGGATTCATTGGCTTTGTCTGTGGCTATTCCAGACTTGGAGCAAAACAAGTATGATTCTGCATTTGAATTGACAAAGTCAAGGTATCCATGGTTGTTTGGTGTACTTAATAAATTCAACATACCAGTATATGATGCCTCCTTCCTACATTGTAGTGTACCTAATAGTATTTTCCCGGCACCTTCTCTGACCCTTGGCCAAGTAGTTGTTTCAAAGTTACTTGCTGCTAAAATAGCCAGATATTTTTCCATACCTGCTGATTTATCCAATGAAGAGCGTGATAATCTATTTAATATATTTGCTCAGGAGGTTAAATCATCCAGTGTATGCCCTTACAGAAGAGAAGAGATAGATTTGTTGAGAGAACTCCCCATATTTAGAACAGTTCTGGGCACATATACAAGATTGTACAGCCCTGATCAATGCATCCTTTCTCAATCTGCATTCTTTCACCCTCAAGACGAACTCTGTCTTTCTAATACTATGGAGGCAAATGCCTTTTTCCATGCTCTTGGAGTACATGAGCTAAAAAATCAAGATGTCTTAGTGAGATTTGCTTTGCGAGAATTTGAGCAGAAAACATCAGAAGAACAGGAAGATATATTGTTTTACCTTTACACCAACTGGCAAGAACTACAATCAGATGCAACTGTAATCAACTCCTTGAAAGAGACTAACTTTGTACGGAGTGCAGCTGAAAGTTCTTTAAAGTTATTCAAGCCAAGAGACTTGTTTGATCCTCATGATTGCTTGTTGGCATCAATCTTCTCTGGGGAACACAACCAATTTCCTGGGGAGCGGTTCATTACTGATGGTTGGCTACGTATTTTAAAGAAAACAGGGCTTAGAACATCTTCTCAAGTTGATACCATACTGAAATGTGCAAAAAAAATAGAGAAACTAGGAAATGAAAACATTTTTCACAAGGAAGATCAAGATGACTTTGAGGCTGATTTCATAGGTAATACAAATGAAGTTTCCTTTGAAATATGGACGTTAGCTATTTCGTTGGTTAAAACAATATTTGAAAATTTTGCATCCCTCTATGACAACAACTTCTGTGAAAATCTTGGTAAGATTTCATTTGTACCTGCTGAGAAAGGTTTCCCAAGTATTAGTGGTAAGAAGGGAGGAAAGAGAGTGCTTACTTCATATAGTGAAGCTATCTTGTCAAAAGATTGGCCGTTGTGTTGGACTATTGCACCTATTCTTAGCATGCAAAATGTTATTCCTCCTGAATATTCCTGGGGAGCATTTTGCCTGAGGAGCCCTCCAGTTTTTTCTACAGTTTTGAAACATTTGCAGGTTGGATGAACACAATTAATATATGGAAAATTTCAAATTTATGTTTAAATTTTTACATATTTTAAATTGTGAGAAAATTGGTTTCAGGTTGTTGGAAGAGATAATGGAGAAGATACCCTTGCTCACTGGCCGACATCAACCGACATTATGACAGTAGAAGATGCCTTTTCAGATATCTTGAAGTACATGGATAAGATATGGGGCACGCTCTCTTCTTTAGGTTTGAACATATAAATATAGTATACATTTGTGTGTAGCTTTGAAATAAATTTGGTTGTTGCCTAACACCTATGTATGAGCTTTAACAAAAGATCTACTAGCTTATGAGTTGGATTTAAATTTATAGCATAACCCATAACATTGAGCTCAGAAGTCTGGAGGTGTACGTGTGGTCTAAGAAGTAATCTTCATTTACAATTGGGAAGATATGGTTCATTCTTAAACTAGTTTACTTGAAACTTTTTTCTAAGTGAAAATGTCTATTTTCAAAGAATATTCCTCTAGTTTTGTAAATTTCATGATATACATGCTTTGCTGATCAAAAGGGAAAGAGATCAAAAGAGTGTAAACACACTATCATTAAATATATTATTCCGAAGTATAATAATCTTTGTATATCAACTTTTGGTAAGACCATGTTGCAGACATAAAAGAACTTAGAATGATGAGCATGCTCTCTCATGTCTCAAGAAAAGGGACCATCCTAATTATTTGTCAGCATAATTTTTTTTGCTTGGAGTTGACATTCTATTTCCATTTTTCCCCTATGTAAATGGTTTCTTAAAAAACATTGGAAGAATACCAGGATCAAGATATTTAGAACCTTAGTGAAACAATATTGTCTTTCATCCTTGATCCAATATGTGTAAGTTGGTTGAGACTAGGTGTAAGGTTATCATTTGTGGATTTTGTAAGTTCAGAAACCTGTGTTTTAGTTCGATGCTAAATTAGATCCTTCAAATGTGGAAGCAAGGTTGTTTTTTTACTTCTTTTACACACAACTAGAAGCTATCAAGTACGGAGATTTAATAAATTGTGATGCAATTGTAGTTATTTTGTCCTTATTTTCTTTTGGCAGATATTATGGAAATGCAGAAGGTGGCATTTGTGCCAGTGGCAAATGGAACTCGCTTGGTTACTGCAAAGTCACTTTTTGTACGTCTGGCAGCTAACCTTTCACCATTTGCATTTGAACTTCCCAGTCTATATCTACCATATGTGAGGATCCTCAAAGAAATGGGGATGCAGGAGGCTCTTACACTTTCATTTGCTAGAGAGCTTCTTCTAAGCATCCAACAATCCTGTGGATACCAGCGCCTTAATCCCAATGAACTCCGTGCAGTAATCACAGTTCTCAATTTTATGTGCCTTGAGGTTTCTAATTTAATGTCAAATGAGCTTGATTGGCTATCCGATGCAATCATCCCAGATGACGGCTGCAGGCTGGTCTTGGCAAGATCCTGCGTGTATGTTGATTTCTATGGATCTCAATTCCTTAGTAATATAGATACTTCCAGGTTAAGATTTGCTCATCCAGAGCTATCAGAGAGTGTTGTTATGGCCTTGGGTGTCAATAAACTATCTGACGTTGTCATTGAGGTGAGAATTTCTTTTGTGCCCGTTTTTATACTTGCTAATAAATTTACAAGTTTGAATTGGAACATTTGATTTGTTCTTTATGTAGGAATTGGATGAACCAGAATTACAGATTGTTACCCAGATTGGGGGTGTGACACTTACAAGGGTGAAGGATAAGCTCTTGAGCAAATCATTGCAAAAGGTAGTGTCTATTTTTATGAGCAACATAGCCCATCACTATCCCACACTTGAAAGCTTAGGCTTTCTCCAAATAAAGCATCTAATGGAACTTATTGCTGAAAAATTGCAATTTACTGAATTAATTCACACCCGATTTCTTTTACTTCCAAAATGCCTGGATATTACACGCCAAACCAAGCAGTCCTCAATTGCCGAATGGGAAAACAGTATGAAGCATCGAACTCTCTGCTTCATTGACAAATCAAAGGATCATATTTTGATTGCGGAACCTCCATGCTTTATGACAGTTTACGATGTGATTGCAATAGTCATAAGCCAGGTTTTTGGGGCACCAGTAACTTTGCCATTTGGGCCACTTTTTGCCTGCCCTGATGATTCAGAGAAAGCAGTTCTGAGAGCACTAAAATTAGGTTCCGAACATGGAATTGCTAGAAAGGAAAGTAAGAACAATACTTTAGTGGGAAAAGAATTATTATCTCAGGATGCTCTTCAGGTACAGTTCCTTCCACTTCGCCCATTTTACTCGGGAGAAATAGTTGCTTGGAAGAGTGGAAGAGAAGGGGAAAAGCTTAGGTATGGTAGGGTTCCGGGAGATGTAAAGCCATCAGCTGGTCAGGCACTATACAGATTTCCTGTTGATACTGCCCCTGGAGAGACCCAAGTGCTACTTTCTTCAAATGTCTTTTCATTTAGAAGTGTTTCTATGTCTGATGCTTCTTCCATGCCATCATCGAGTAGGGGTGGTGGAGAGGATACAAACAAAAACAGAATGCTGCATGGGCGTACATCCAAGGATTCTGGGAATGAGAAAAGAAAAATCCAGGTTAGCAGATATTATGTTGATTATCATGCATTTTTTTATCTTAACCTAGCAAAGAATGCTAAACTTCTTTCTTTATGCCAGAATCCAGAAGATCTCCAGTATGGCAAAGTATCTGCTAAAGAATTGGTGCAAGCGGTTCATGACATGCTTTCATCTGCTGGAATAAATATGGATGCTGAGAAGCAGGCACTTCTCCAAACAACTTTAACTTTGCAAGAACAGCTAAAGGAATCTCAAGTTGCGCTTTTGGTTGAGCAGGTTGGTCGCAGACTATTCTTCTTGCATTTTCTTTATACAAATGTGTATTCTAATTTTACGTGGTAGTTCATTATGATCTTAAAAGTAACAGCTTTAAAGGATCATTCTGTGCAATACAAGAATTTTTGTATCTGGTTGAAACAGTTTAGTTTAAATATTGTATCCAGCTAACACACTCAACACTTCCGTACACTTGAAAGTAGCCAAGATCAACTTATGAGATTTGTTTGTATAATTTTCTTCCACTTTGTTTACCTCAAAAATAATATTTTTAAAGCACTATTTGAATTAGAATTTTGAAGAACACATTACAAACGTAATATATCCTGATACTAAAACTAGTGTCATGCATCCAATGATAGCATTGGTTCTTGTAGTGTCCTAGCATGCACTAGATTGTCCTTTTTTTAAAAATAATAATCAAAGGATGAACTTAGATTGACATAACTAAAATTGGAACAAAGATAGAGATACATCTTGGTTTAAACAATTCCAGCATTGCTTCTCTTTGTTGGTACTCCAGTTGGTGTTTTTCCCCTTCCATCCCTTATCTTGTTACAATGTTTTATCTTACCTGTGATCGACAAGTGGAATTGAAAGATAAGTGGCTAGAAGAGAATTGTTTTGATTGGCAAGTTGGTACCATAACAACATTACAGCATAGGTGAAAGTGACATTTGTCAACATTATCAGTATCGGCCATGGTACATTTTCACATTATTGATAGACACTTGAAAATCTGAAAGGCTACTGTTAAGAACCCTGTGCTATAGATAAATTGTTGCTATCCATCTCCAAAGTTTTAGTACTGCTGCATTCCCTTGCATCCTATAGCTGACCCTTAGGTTGACATGTCCTATCCCAATTAATCAATTTCCCTTCTCACTGTCCGCATACATGAATCCACGACCTGGCATCTGTTTTGCTATAATTGATCTAGTAAATTTTTTCTCTTACATCATTCCTTACCTATGCCAATATTCCTGCAAAGTATATAATCTTCACATTAACTGATTGAAAATGTGTATAGTTGGCTTCAGCCTGAGGAAAAAAAGCTTATTTGAAGTTAGAAGGGAATTCCGTAATTTATCCTTTGCTAATGTAGCGACAATCCAATCAGCATTTAAAAAATCATTTGTGTTAAGAGTGGTCATTAGCAGTTTACATGGATGGAGGTTAGGCTAATGAAAATCTCCAAATATAAGTGGATTCTCGGTTGGTCTTTTTCTTTGTATCAATTTGACAAGAAATATCCTATTCTTACGGTAGATATAATTAAATGAGTATCATCTAATTCGCACAGAACTTTTCAGGAAAAGGTGGATACGGCTGTGAGAGAAGCTGATACAGCCAAAGCAGCATGGTCATGCCGGGTGTGTTTGAGCGCGGAGGTGAACATCACTATTATCCCCTGTGGGCATGTTCTATGTCAAAGATGCTCTGCTGCGGTTTCTCGGTGCCCATTCTGCCGTACCCACGTCTCCAAAACAATGAAGATATTCAGACCATGACTGGTCCCTGAAGCGCGACTCAGAACTTCGCTCATCTTCGTAAACATTGAAGGTTTCAGATGCTATTTGTCATTCTTTCCCCCCAAAGCAAAATGCTTGTAGAGCTGATTGTTGGTAGTAAGCTTGCGGTTGCTTTCCTGGGAGAATCGACTGCCAGGTGATTTGAGTTAAAATCCCATTGTTCTCATAGTAACTTCTCTCGCCCTGTAATTATCTCCTTAAGCAGCGTGTAAATACATGCTCATTTCTATATTGTTGTATAGTCAATCATCATAAGCTAGGAATTGATTGGTGGATTATGATGGAAATAAAATTGATAGTTGTCGATGCAGGGTTTAAAAGTTCTCACTTCGATGCCAAAACTCCTGGACTGCTACATGAGGCTCCCAATATGTATCAGTTTTTTTTTAATTTGATTAAAATGATATAATTTAGGGCATAAATGAATTTTTTTTCCTGCTAAAATTCCTTTGTTGGCTTGAAAACTAAAGAAAAAGAAAAAAGGACTGCCTATCTCTTGCTTGTACAAATTCATTATTTTATTCCATTGGAATGTCGCCACGTGTCATTATTACAACCTTAGAAACTTCTAATCTAATTTAGATATGTAGACAAAAACTTAATTATTAGGCCTGACGAAAAAAGTTTATTTTAATAAAAGGCTGGCTGACAGAGATAAATTGAAGTCGAGAATATTTAATTAAAGATAAAGGTGAAATTAGCGTTGGGGATCGATGGATCTGCTAGAAGGGGATTGAATAGACGTGACTTTTAAATTATCGTTCGCTTACTTGTTTGTCTCTATAAAAAATTAGGCGCAGCGAAATACAAGAAAGTAAAAACAAATATAAAGACAAACTAATTTACATGGTT
>JBAMHZ010000048.1:3146342-3159628 GCA_037177395.1 Alpinia galanga | reverse complement strand
CTCCTCCTGTCACTTACTCCCCTGTTAATTTTTCCCCTCCTACTCCTTCCCTTAAAGAGGTGTGGTTCCCGAGTCACCAAGGGCTCCACTTGGCTCTTGGTCGTATCTATCATGGCTTGCCTATGGTAAGTTCATCTCAGCAAAGTGTTCCTCTATTTTCAGTTACTATCATCTCACTTTGCACACATTGGCGCAGGCCTAGGCTAACTACCAAATTTTGATACACGAGCTGGCGGACTCCCGAGTTTGAGAGATGGCTTAGAGGGCAACCCATTGTGCTGATATGGAGACTCAGATGGGAGAAATGGCCCATCAGTTGGACCAAGCTACCCTACGAGAAGCATCCTTGGCCGAGTCAAAGTTAGTTCATAAAAAGATTAACTTGGAGCTAAGAGAGCTGATTGTTGAATTGAAAATAAGCCAGGATAAAGCTCAGTAAAAAGTTGACTCCCTACAGTTGAAGCTACAGGCATAGTATGATTTTAATCGCCAGAATGATCTCCTGGCTGCCGAGTTGGTACAATGAAAAATCCAGCTTCACATGGATGGTGCAGCCATGGAGGAGTCTCACCGAGAATTAGAACAGCTTAAAGGAAAACTAGCCACCATGGGCCACTTGAAGACAATTCATGATTGCCGCTTGAGTCGATATGGGGTGCTACTAGTCACTCGTTTTGGAACTCTCCTAGGACATCCTCGATTTGGCGTCCCACTTGCACTCCTTGCAACTGGAGAAATCTGAAAATTTTGAGCTACTACATCAAAAATGACATACTATCTTCTAGGAACATACTACGCTTCGGGCCACCCTGGCTTCAAGATAGGAAATGTCAAAGACTCGATGGTGAGCTAGGGGGAAAGAGATGATAGACAACTTGGCCTCTAAAGTGGCATCCTTCTTCCATATGGGCTTCGAGGGAGCTGTTCGACAGCTCGCTTCGAGGGGATATCCATGTCTCGGGGTCGACTTGGATTTCATAGATTGTACAACAACCTTTGCCGAGTACCCCCGAGGCTTTCGATTTGTAATCTTTGCATTTTCTTTCCATGAACTTTTTGTAATTCCTTTCTCATTAATGGAAAAAGAGGTATTTTCTGATGACTTATTCTATGGTACTTACGTCGATCGCCACGTTGTCACTATCGCTGACACCTGCCTCCTTCACTATTTCCCAGCTTCTCGCTTAAGACCACTAGGGAACATATATTTTAACCTGAGTCAACTTGTAGGGGTGTACTTCCAAGCCCGTGATATGGCCCTACTAGCTCCTCCCTACCCTGTCAGGGTAACTTCTTGAGTAGACTATCATGTCAGAGTAGGGCTATAGGGTCCCTACTGAAGATTGATTTTTGTGCCTTCTCGGGGTTACGTTCTGACTTACTCATGGGTCTACTATCCTTAGCTCATACAGTTTATACTTATCAACCCGTGATAGTTCTTTCGGGGTCCCACTCTTGATGGGACTGATCCTACCCTAATTTGGACGGTTGTGAGTTATTAAGACATCCTTGGTACTTGCCCTCCCTCCCTCAGGGTTGCAGTCACCCTTACCCATCGAGCACACAGAGTTTCCACTATAAATAGATGGACTATGGTGATACCAACAGCCATCTCAACTTTTCTTTTGTCCACAATCTTTTCACTAGTCCCTCTTTATGGCGACCTCCGAGGGGTTCCTCAACAACCTAGATTGTCATCACACCACCTCACGGCCCCGTTCAAGGAAGATGGTTTGGATGTCTACATCTATAACTTGACGATGTTCTTCTCATTTGATCGTGCTACCGCGTAGGACTACTAGGTCTCCTCCATCTTCACATCTACTGATATCTTCTAGAGAATCTCTAGAGGCTTCTGTAGAATCATGCATCTCATTATATTGCATCAAATGAATTTGTTTAATCAAATTAGGAAATGAAATACTTACAATTTGATATGATTTTCTGCTTTCTTTTGCCTTGTTGTCTGAAAAAGCAATTACAAGATTTGAACTGCCTTTGCGATTCCACAAACCAAAACCCAGCCGAGCCTTGGATGTTTTCCAACAGCGTTCTCGCTGTGATCTCCTTCCTCTCTTTTCTCCGGCAGTGTTTCTCCAACAATCCACCAATACCCTCTTCATTTGGACACAAGCATATATAGGAAAGAGTCAAGGCAACCGCCCACGTTGGTGGTTGCCATGTCTGCCATGCCTGCCTGCAGGCAGTTGCCACACCTGCACGTCGTGTAGGCGTGGGATAACTCTTACAGATTTTTACAAAATGTTTCACATTTATGTATGAAGTTCAAATTGATGTAGTGTTTACTTTAAGGGAATGAGGAGAAAATAGGTTAAGTGAGAGAGAAAGAACAATATTATATTATCCTACTTCGCTCACAATTGACAATTCCACGTCTCTTCTTTTCTTTTCCTTTCCTTCCCTACTATTTCTGTACAAAAAACACAATTTTAAAGTTTGCTTCTCGATCATTCTGGTTGCTTTTAACACACGATTCCTATATGTTTAATTTGTTTTTCTATTTTCTGTGGATTCTGATCCTTCATGTCCAATAATATATCATGCTTAATACTGACTGTTTCACATATGGACAATGCAAGATTCAGAATTTTGTACTCATGCAGTCTTTTAGAAATATTTGTTTTGTTTGTAAATAGTAGAATGTGCCAGCTAGATAATTGTTATTTACACAGGATATGATATAGTATTATTACTCATTTTAAGTATGACAGTTTAGTTGCAGTAGTTTTAACTTTGTCCAAATACTCTAGAGCGTCTGCAAGTAGCACTAAAAGTGGAAGAGTAGGCATGTCTTATCATTACTATGTTGTGAATGATTTTATGAGTTACATGGCGATGAGACTAACCATCATATATAATGATGAAAAATGCCCTGTGTTGTTTTGCCTATATTCTTACCAGTTCTTTCATTTATGCATGATTGTATTTTCTCAAAAACGGATGTATCAAATCAACTAATTAAGACAGTTACAGTCCACACAACCCTACTGGAAAGGTTTTCTCTAAGGAAGAGCTTGAAGTAATTGCCGCAGCATGCTGCCAGATGGACTGCCTTGCTATAACTGATGAAGTATGCATTGGCCTTTTCATATACTTTCCGTTGAAACATTATAAGCTGTTAAAGCTCTAAGAATTGGTGATAAAGATGCAAGCCAAATTTGAATATTAAAGGTTCCAAATTCCATTTAACGTGATCATTCTTATCAAAGAATTTCTTCTTGGTTTCAGTGTTCGCATTTGACAATAATATTCCTATTCGAATCTGAATAATTTGAATATCCAGTAGGAAATATGAGAAGCTTTCAATGGTCCAATCTTTTTTTGCTTTTACTCATATGTGATATTTTGATGAAAACATTGTTACTAGTAATGAAACTGTTGTTATAAATATAGAAAAAAAGAGCAACTATGTGATAATATACCATAAATCACGTCAGGAGCAAGACCTAGTTGGAAAGGCTTGAAATTTTCTATTCTTGTTCAAATAGACATCACACATACTCTACAATCTAAATATGAAGTGATGCTTTAGGAAATAAATAAATAAATTTGTCTAATTGGTTTGTTTTTCAGTCTCTCTACTCTCTTCTACTCATAGACGCTTGAAGTAATTCTTTAAGTATCTTTGCCAAAACTATAGTAGAAAGGCTGTACTTTGACTTATCTTTGTTGTTAACTTTGTTTCAGGTGTATGAATATATAACTTTTGACACACATAAGCATTTATCGATTGCATCGCTTCCAATGATGAAAGAAAGGACAATTATCACATCATCCTTTTCCAAAACTTTTAGTGTAACAGGTGAGCAATCAGCACAACCAGGTTGGTTCTTTCCTGCAAATATTCTGACTTCCACAACAGCAGTCGTGTAATATATGTATCCTAATGATGCATCTGAATGTGAAGAATGTTAGCATGTTTGGTGTGAGTTATCCTGCATAATTTGCATGTTCAAAACCAAAACAACTTTAATTTGCAGCGCTTACACGAAAACAAAAAATTGTAGATTACTTTAGTGTACAGTGTCAGGTGGCAAGAGGCTTCTGCCTTGGTCCAGTTTGTGGCTGAGGCAATGGGCCACAAAGACCCAGCCTTAGGCTCAACAATGAGTAATTAACCATATATTAGGATTTTGGTGTGAATTTTTCAATGAATAGTCAATGGTGCATGAGGCAGTTGTAGTTTTTCTCGCTAATTGAGTATTTCGGAGATGCCTTAAGGTACATACAGAGCATACAGAGGCTGTGAGAGATCAGATTACTTGCAGAGAAGAGGATCTTCTTCTCGAGAACTTTAATGTGTCAGGAGCGCTGGAGTTGAAGTTTCATTTTTTCCCCCTATCTGCGTTGAGAGAGGAGTTAGGATAAGTTTAGAGGAATATTATGCAAGGTGTGGATGTTAATTTGTTTGAGTTTTATTTTACTTTTCTCTCATATTTGAACTTAGGTTCTCTTTGAATACACAAGCATACATCAAACCATATGGGCTTATGTCATACCAAGTGAAGCAAAAGGCCATGTCAAACCAAGGGAAACAAAGATTCATTACATGGTGCTGCAGTGGAGTTTTTTCTGCAATCTAGAGGCTCTGGGTTCGGATTTACTAGTGTATGGTCGGGACAGTAGGATCTAGCAAGCAGTCTCCAAACCTGTACAGTGATGATGTTTAAGACACCTGTGATCCTAACAAAGGGTTGATCCTTGCTAAATTGTGTTTCTGATATTTGGAGTCAAAGTTGCCACAGTGCAACTCCTACTTTTGGAGCATAAAAATTTTTATTGATTAATATTATGATCTATAATGATTTACTTTTTGTTAATTCTACCTTGTACCATTCAATTCTGGCTTTTTTTTTACCAGTCCACAATTCCAATTCGTTTTCTTCTTTGGTGTCTTCAAATTCTGCAATTAGGGGGCTTCTATGATTGCTATTGTTGAAATGACAGCATAAACTGTTCTAATCAATCAATCTTTTTTTTTTTTTACATATCATCAGGTTGGAGGACTGGCTGGGCTTGTGCACCTACTGCCATTGCATCTGCAATTAGAAATATTCATGTCAAAATCACAGATTCAGCTCCTGCACCTTTCCAAGAAGCTGCTTTGGCTGCCTTGCAAAGTCCACCAGAATATTTTAGTTCTCTGAAAGCAGTGAGGAATTCATCTCTTGGCTTATATTCTTCCTAGATCGTTGAAGAGAATACCATCAAAAGCTGATAATGTATTTTTTTGTTCAAGGATTATGAAGCAAGGAGAGATTTTGTCATTAAAATGTTATCTGAAGTTGGTTTTCAAGTTCATAGCAAACCACAAGGATCAGTGTTTGTATTTGCAGAGCTACCAAAGGCCTGTCTACTTTGTGATGTGAGTGAACTATCTCCTGCTAAATTTCGTTAAGTAAGCGTCCTTTTTTTTTTAAGGTTTATATCATGAATTTGACTATTGCAAATTTACCATATAATTTCAGATAGATTTTGTCAAGGAATTGATCGAGAAAGCAGGAGTGGCTGCTGTGCCTGGACGTGGATTTTTTCATGGAGATTGCAATGATCAGACTCAACAAAGCAGATACGTGAGGTTTGCTTTCTGCAAGAGTAATGATACTTTGAGTGCTGCCAATCAAAAGATGCGAAGTTGTGTTGGTAAATAACTCATTCAAAAACAAGGTAGATCATGTTTCATGTTGTAGTTGTCAATGAGGATATGAACTGCAACATAACAATCTAGGTTATCTGATGCTTTGAGAAATTTTTTGAATGGTGATGCAAATTCCAAGGAATTGGCGTAAATAGATTACATATCCCTCTTTTTTCTCAAATTGCAGGAAGTGATTCTCACCCACTCGCAATTGCGACCCATGATCAAGCCTATAACCCTTTCTTTTTTTTTTTTCCGTAACAGGATTAGCAAGTTTATCTCATTAACCTCTATCCTTCGAGTACCCTAAACAGGGGTGCTACTCAGCCATCAAGAAACCAAGCTCTGATACCAGGTAAATAGAAGCGTATGGATATGGAAATTTGCAGTATCAGGGAATAAAAGATAAGTATGAAGAACTAGAAAAACATAGAGACTGTTTATTCCGAGATAAGTAAAAACTTGCAAACACAAACAGGACTAATTGCAGGACTAGTTGAAACAGGACTATTATTCAATTCCTAAATGACTATATGAGAATATTTTATCTCCAGGATGAGTTTGTTCAATTTGTGCTCCATGGGTTGACTTGGTTTGGTTGTTAATTCCTGAAGTGCTAGGGCTGCTAAGTGCAGGTTGTTGCATGTCTCCTCCTTGGGGAATTCTGAAAGTAATAAACAATTTATTAGGTGTGATAATTAAGATATCAACAAGTTGATTATCTCGCCCATCAATGTGTTCGAAGGTAACAGAAACCCAGTGCCAGTAATAAAATCTATAAAAGAAATCCATCTAACCCTAGAGGGTTTGTTTGTAGCGGATTTGCCGAAGAAACTAATAATTGCTTGGCAGTCCGTCCGGATGAGTAGCTGCTCCTTTTTGTCCAAGTAGTATATTTTAAGAGCTTCTAATGAATTCATTCTTATGGGGGTGCGAAGATCAAAAACATTCAAAGGTAAACCACACTCATCCCATGCTTGGATAGAAAAAGAAATACCTGGTAAGAAACAGAAAATGCAAATATTTTCTCTGCGGAGAAGAGGGGTATTTTGCAAGAGAATGCCCCAATGAAAGGAGGAACGTAAAAAGGGTTATCATATTTGAGCAACTCGATATCCCGGAAGACTATGAGATAGTCTCTGTACAAGAAGGGAAAAATTCTAGTGATGCTATCTATAGCATCTCCGAAGGAGAAGATGACACTGAAGCCTTGAATAGGGGATTGAACACCTTAACTATCCATGAAAAATCTTCATGTTTAGAGAAGAAGATAGAACTTGGTGGATAGGTTCGAAAGGCGACTATAGGTCCATGGTCCGAGTTTCACAAAGGCAATATGAATGCTCACACCAATGGGAGATCAATGAAATAGTACAAACAGACTATGAGCAGTGTCATTGTTGCAAAACTACAGCTCTCAAGAGACAGAATGCATTGCACATCATCACAATTTGCGGTATGTGTAGTCTGTATTTGCAGCAACAGAAAAAGAAGACTGGGAAATGGAATACCCCCAGTTGTCAAAACTATAGGAATAAATCTATTCAAACTTAGCGATCTCAGAATATAGGCCGCCTCAAGACACGACTATGGGACCTATATGATACCCACCTGCTTCAAGAAGTACTAAAGTCGGTCCTAGTCAAAGGCCCAGTTTTGAAGGGTATAATAATCTTGGGAGAACGAGATTTAGATTCAAGAATTTTTTAGAATGGTGGGATCTACCCTCTGTCTAGCAGCAGGCAGGGGCAATATTCTTGTTGGAGAAGAGTCTAGTAATGTGCCTTTGATGCTGCTACTCACACCTATATCACCTTTCGCCCGAACCATAAATATGAGGAGCATATGATTCACTCATTTGTTAAGATAGTTTGGGTCATTCGGGGAAGGGTTCATAGGGACAACAGTATCTCCCTTGTGATTGGGTTAAACCATAATGTATTTAGATGTATTGAAAATATGGATTAGGGGTATATTTGATTTTTTTTTCTTTCATAAAGAGGGTTGTTCGTCATGCTGACTTGACTTGGATATTGCACTTGAAAATCATTGAGATCGTGATGCAAGGGCTAGAGGGATGGATCAAGGAGACTTTGTGCTCAGGAAGAGCTTGATATGGATTCAGGGGTTGCGAGGCTAAGATTGAGGAGATGCTCGGACAATTTGAAGGCAGTGAGTCTTGAGTCAAGAAGATGCTCGGAAGACTCTAGGGCAGCAAGACCTGAATCAAGGATGAGATTGGTGGGATTGAGGGTGGGAAGCCCAGATCAAGGAGATGCTTGGACAACTAGAGGGTGAGAAGTCTAGGTTGAGGTGGAGCTGGATGGACTCAAGGGTCGAGAGCTCAAAGTGAGGAGATGATCAAACTACTTAAGTTTGGAAATTCTAGATAGAGGAGTTGAAGACCCAAAGCCAAAGCATGTGAATCCTATATTATGATTATACGATGTAATCTTGAGCATGTTTTTAGGAAGATAATATTGTATTGATATCACTAAGGCTTCTAAGTAGATTGTGTTATGGAAGGAAGCTGCGTTGTAAGCTCTAGAGTGTGTTTAATAGATTGTTTTTGAGATTTGAAGTTGATCCTTACTAGTTGAATGGTTAAACAGCAGAGATGAATCCTTAAATAACCCTTGGAAGGGGTTATTTGTTGAGGTATTCAATAATCTTAGGTTTGATATTCAATTGCAGTGCATTTGTAGAAATTTTTCTTCAAATAGGATGATAAATCCTACAAGATTGAGCTATTATGTTATCCGTTGTGAGCGCTTCTTAATATATTCTACTAGTCGATACATTTTTTTTATATAATCAAATTGATCATTTTTAGAATTAATCGGGTCAAAGGTGTGTCAACTAAAAACAACAAAGTCAACCAGTAACTAATTTGATCTAGGAAAGTGTTAGAATAGAGTCAATGGGTCTTTGTTTAAAAATTTTTAGGATGGTTTATTTAGCACTTATAAATGATGAAAGAGCAGTATAAGTATTTTCTTATTAGTTATTATATTTATAAAAAAAAGGCATAAAAATGCCTTCAAACAACTCTTCTCGGACTCTACATTTGTATTGACCAACTTGTAATTTGATTGGCCAAGTTACCAAATATAATTATTAAAGGCCTCACTAGGCAAAACTGCACTATGTCAATCAAGTTGTAACTTGTGTTCGCAATTTTTCGTCGAAGCATTTTTTTTTAAGGATCGAGGCAGATGAAGTGTTGGATAGGTAATAACGCCTGATCGGAAAATTAAGACTGTTTTTCTTTTATTAATACTTAGTAAATTAATCAAAGTTAATGGAGTGGTAATATAAAACATAAAAGATAAACACTAACACAAGAAATTTAAGTTTAGAAATTTCAATTCTTACTCTACAGTTTTTGATGCTTGAGGTAGGTCACTCTCAAATTCCATTAATTTTCACCATTTTAAATATTAAAAAATATTTTACAAGAAATCTTCTTCCAATGAGAAAAGCAACACAAGCAAAACAATTAATAATACTAGGCTAGAAATGCAATAACGAGAGCACAAACAGTGCCCTTTGGTTCTTTATTATAGCTCAAGTTACCTTCAAATGAGTTTTACTTTGTTTTCTTTATGACACTCTAGTTGAATTAATATTTTCCAATTGATTCTTTTTGCAATCTCATCGTCGTTCTGCCCGTCAACTTAGCCTATTAATAGATCTTTCAATTCTTTTGCTTGACCTTTGGTGGGGGTGATAGTCTTCCCTTATTTTTGCTTATTTGACGAGTTGAGCAATTGCCTTTTGCTAAGTTCTCTTCATAGTCGAGCCTCTTCGATGTTAATGTCTTTCTTAGCTCTTTTGAGGGGCTCGTTTTAGCTAGTCAGGGGTATCCTCACTGATACTGCTATATTTATATTTCATAATAAAAAGCTAAGTCAATGATGGTTAGTCATCAAATGAGATACACCGAGCTGGTTGGAAATAACTCAACAAAGAGAAAAACGGCTGAGTCAGAGTAAAGTGGCTCGATTCAGAAAGAGACATATCGAGCCGGTTACAGCTCGATAAAGAGAAGAATGACTGAGTCAGAGTAAAATGACTCGGTTCAACAAGAGAAATATCAAATTGTGGAGGAACAACTCGGTGAATATTGGATCAGGGTGAAACAAAAAGAACCCTAGTCTTTTACGAAGGGGACCACACAAAAGATTCCTTTCTGTAAGTCGTTAGAGTTCATACCTATAAGACTATTAAAAGGTCGAATTGACCACTACATACTTACTATAATAACCAACCGAAGACACCTCATACCATAACAAAAGTACTCCTCTAACGACCTAATAAGAACATCACTTCATGCCACCTGACATTCCCACGATAATCTCAGCACAGAAGATGCTTCTTGTAGGTTAAAGAATAGAGATCATGGAAAAGAAAAGGCAGAAAAAAGATGTTTCATCACTAATATAAAAGGAGAAGAGAGTAACAGAGAAAAGGGCTGGATGAATATTTTCTCATTTACTGTTCTTAGTACTGCATTCTTCTTCTTCTACAAATAAGCTCTAATTTAGGCATCAGAGAGTTGTTAGCTGGGAAACCGGTGGTTGTCTGATGTAGTGTTAACTTTGACAGGGAAGAAGACCAGGAATCTTTACTGTTGCAGTATGAAGAGAACTCATCCTCACTTCATCTTAGAGGACTGAAAAATCTAAGTCGCATCAGTTGGCGTCATCTGTGGAAACATTACAAGCAAGACATAGAGATGCAACCGTAAGAAGTTCCTTCTAAGGCCTCTACTTCTAAAGAGGTACCCATTACTCTAATTTCTTCTCAGTTGGTTGTGATGATAGAGAAGGCAGTGGCGAATTCGTGGGCAAAAGAAGGACAAAGGATGAGATATTTACAGTGCCATTCCGAAGAGCCTCTATGAAGAGCAATGAGCCAGAGAAGGTTCCATCTAAAGAACCAGCTAGAGAAGTTAGTCAATATACTTTTCCTCGCCCTTCTGAGTAAAGAGAGGAGCAAGAATAAAGACACTCCACCCAAGCTCATGACGACCATGAACCTTCCCCATTTACAGATGATATTCTATTGGAGGATCCTTCGCCACACTTTCGCACACCACAGCTAAAAGAATATGATAATGCTGTAGATCCGGAGGAGCATGTTTGCCGATTTGAGATTGTTGTTTCCCTCCATCGATATTCTGATGCCATCAAATGTAAAGTATTCCTCAACACTCTTGGATCCACTGCTCAAAGGTGGTTTAATACCTTATGCCCGGGATCCATTACTTGCTTTAAAGATCTAAAAAAGGTGTTCCTTAAGCACTTCACTAGTTGTAAAAGATATCAACATACTGCTTCCACTCTACTTTATTTAAAACAGGAAGCCAATGAATCGTTACGAAGCTACATTAAGCGGTTTACTAAGACCGCCATGGAAATCTCAACGACCACTCCTGACTTCTTAGTAGTCACCATATCTCATGAACTGCGAGAAAGATCGTTCCTTAGTTCTCTGCTCAAGAAAACACCAGCAAATTATCAAGAAATATTGGGTAGAGCAGAAAAATACATTAACGAAGAAGAGATCCTTAAGGCTCGTTGAGCTGTAAAAGGATTCTCTTCCACTCCTATAGATAAGCATCACCCTCTTGTCCCTCGAACCCCACATTCAATAAAAGAATATGAAAGGCCTCTTCCTTTTGATGCTCCGCACCGTAGACCTTTCTTCACGAAAAGACCACATCCTCGACCGCTTCGATTGGAAGTTCCCCATCCTCCTCCTGTACGAGTGATGGCTACGGAGACATTACCCCTACCTCATACTACCATAGAAAAAATAAATAGAGGTTTTTGACAGGTACGGTATCCTCTGTCGCCCTGTAGGGTATCAAGGATTCCCTAGGAATCTTCTCTCTCTAGTTTTCTATCAATTCCATATGGATTACAGTTATTCTAGTGACCGTTGTTATGGGTTACATCAAGAACTAGATCGTATCAAGAGGGAGCATCCTCATCCCCAACCCTTAGCAAAATTAAATTTTAGAGGAAATAGAGGACCGTGGGATGCTCATCCTAGACCTTATAATAGAAGAAGACCTTAAGATCCTAAAGGGAAAAATCTTCCAGCAAAAAATCAAGCAGGCACATCTGGAGAAGCAAGGCCGGAAGCTGGAGAACCAAGTGTCCCTGAAGAAACTCCAACTAGGGGCATATTCCATGGAATCACTGGAGGACCCACTTATGGGGATTCCATCTAAGCTTGGAAGTCATATGCTTGCCTAATGGAGAGCTTGGCCATTGGAGAAGACCAAGCTATTCAAGAAACACCACTGTTGAGCTTTGGATTTGAAGACTTGTAAAGTATTCTTTTACCTTATACTGATGCTTTAGTTATTCAAATTACACTTGCAAATTATGAGGTGGCACGTGTCCTGGTGGATTCTGGGAGCTTAATCAATATTCTTTTTCAAGAAGCATTTAACCAGATGCAGCTAGAAGGTGCCAAGAAAGAAGACATGGTGACCCCCTTGTTTGGGTTCGCCGGTCATGTGGTGCATCCTGTGGGACAAATTATGCCACCCCTTACCTTAGGGAAGAAGTCAAACCAAAAGACAAGCATAACTCCTTTTATGATCGTGGATGCACCCCTTGCCTATAATGATATTCTGGAGAGGCCACTCCTATCAACGTTCAAAGATGTAGGCTCCCCATATCACCAAAAACTCAAATTTCCTATTGGCAGGTTGATAGGAGAGGTCAAGGGAGAACAAAAGGCAGCTCAAAGCTATTATATTGAGATGGTCCGAGCTGATAACAAAAGAGCTCAGACGGATGACCCAAAAGGGAAAGCCCCCGCAGTGTCTGAAGTCTACATGCTAGAATAAGCCATTCCAAAGAAAGAAATAACTGAAGAAAGCGAATAAATAGACATAGCTGAAGGCAAGTTGACTCGGGTTTGAGCAGCTAAATGTGAAGGAAGACCTCATCACTTGCCTTCGAAGAAATGAATATATTTTCGCTAAAGATATGCATGATCTCACGGGTATTGACCCGAGTATTGTCGTGCATCATCTCAATATTAATAGGGGAGCTTGGCCAGTCCAATAGAATAAGCACCACTTCGGACTCGAAAAGGACAAGATAATAACAAAAGAAGTGAATAAGCTACTACAGGCTAGGCATGTAAAAGAAATCCAATTCTCTGAGTGAGTTTCTAATGTTGTATTGGTTCCTAAGCCTTCTAGGTAGTGGAGAATGTGTGTTGATTCTCATTATTTGAATAAAGTCTACCCTAAAGACTATTACCCTTTACCTCATATTGATCAATTGGTAGATTTTACCGTTAGATACGAAGTAGTGTCATTGATAGATGTTTATCAAGGGTATCACCAGATCCCTTTGGCTCGAGAAGAGAAAAAAAGAATCAATTTTGTCACTTCAGGAGGACTTTATTTCTATGTGATGATGCCTTTTAGATTGAAGAATGTCGGCGCCACTTATCAAAGACTCATGGATAAAATGTTCGCCGAACAAAAAGGGTGAAACTTAGAAGTTTATGTTGATGACATTCTAGTGAAATCAAGGCTCACTTGGGATTGTTGGATCGAGGTGAGTGCTAGAGGGGGGGGGGGTGAATCGCACAA
>JBAMHZ010000048.1:3093437-3104521 GCA_037177395.1 Alpinia galanga | reverse complement strand
ACCAGTTGTCTGGTCCTCCTGACCCAACTGGATTTCAGCCTGGTGTCTGGTCCTCTAGACTCATCAACTGCACACTTAGCAGACAGGTTAAACCACAACAAGTTCTAACTTTAACCATTTGTCATTTATCAAAACTTAGGTTTGATTATTAGTGCTAAACCGCACCAACAATAGATTATGTGTCTGTCTATATTAGGTTGACTACGTCATACCTAGCTCAAGTTATACTTCCTCGTCCTGCGGATTCAAATTCCTCTTATATGTGTCTAAGAGTATCGTAATCTTAACATGTGTTGTTTTAGCTAAAGACTTTGAGTAACAATTCTAATGAGTGACCATAGGGTATACATCTCCTAGTAGAGAGTGGTGAATCATTTATTGGCTATTCAAATATCTTCGGCACTTGGACTTATACTTAATCATTCCGGGGTCACACCTCTGAGGAGATGTTTGCTTATGATGTCAAAATATAAGTCTCCATGACTAACGTGACTTGAATACTTTAAGTCAAAGAAAACTTGCACTTAAGCTACAGTAAAAACTTCATAGACATATCCATATATGTAGAAAACTATATGAAGTCTTACAGCAGGTCACTCTAATGGACTAGTTATCATAATTGGCATCTATATTTAATTCTTGACATTCCAATATCTTCAGCCAGTGAGGAACAGCTGTTTGGTTAGACCAAGTGGTATAACCCGTACTAGTCTCACAGAATCAATAATGTCCGAACTCTTTAATTCATTGATTAGGGAAGATTTCAATACGTTCATAATTACACATGTAGAGATGCTCACTAGTTGTGATATAATCATAAGTTCTCTCGTGCTATGAATCGTATTATGAACATTCAATAAATGAGTTTAAGATCTAATTAAATACATAATGAATGTACACACAAATAGTGAATCTTTATTTATCCAATAAATAATACATACCATAAGGCGATTACCTTAGAACACCTCTCAAATATAACATACTCTCACTTGGCTTAATGCCAATCGCCATAGTATCCAATACCGTAGGTCTTGACATGACTCTCAAAGCTTTTGTCAAAGGATTCGCTAGGTTTCTTTCAATGGAAATTTTCTCGAGTTGTATTTCATTCATATTGACGATCTCTCTGATCAGATGATAGCGGCGAAGCACGTGTTTGGATCGTTGATGAGACCTTAGTTCCTTAGCATGTGTGATGGTTCTAGTATTGTTGCAGTAAACTAGTAATGCTTTAGCAATAGATGGAATCATTTCAAGTTTAGAGATGAACTTTTTGATCCAAACTGCTTCTTTTACTGCTTCAGAAGCCGCAATGTATTCTGCTTGAGTGGTAAAGTTCATAACAATGTCTTGCTTGGAACTTTTTCAACTTAATGTGCCTCCATTCAATGTGAATATGTATCCTGACCAAGACTTGGAGTCATCCTTATCTGTTTGGAAGTTGACATCAGTGTATCTACGTATGATAATATCATCTTTTCCATATATCAAGAACATATCCTTAGTTCTTCTCAAGTACTTAAGAATTACCTTGATAACCACCCAATGATCCATGTCTGGATCAGACTGGTATCTGTTCATGACACTCAGAGTGTACGATATATCAGGCTTCATACATAACATAGCATATATGATAAATCCTATCGCCAACGCATAGGGCATCTCATTCATGTAAATCCTCTTGCCTTTAGTCCATGGACACATAGACTTCGAAAGGTGAATCCCATGCTCATGGGTATGAAACCATTTTTGGATTTAGACATGCTAAACCGCTTTAGCACTCTGTCTATATATGTAGACTACGAAAGACCAAGCAACTGTTTTGATCTATTTTTATAGATCTTAATCCCGAGGATATAAGTTGCTTCTCCCATGTCTTTCATGGAGAATATTTTGGACAATCAAACTTTAACTGATTGTGATTGTAGAACAGGTATATCGTTTCCTATAAGTAATATGTCATCGATATATATTACTAGAAATATGATTGCACTTCCATTTATCTTTTTGTACACACAGGGTTCGTCAGGATTTTATAAGAAATTAAACTCTTTGATTGCCTCATTAAAATGGATATTCCAGCTTCGGATGCTTGCTTCAATCCATAAATAGACCGTTGAAGTTTGCATACTTTATTTCTTTCAGCAGATGTGAAACTCTTGGGCTGCATCATATACACGTCCTTGAGTAGGTTTCTATTAAGGAAAACTGTTTTCACATCTATCTACTATACCTCATAATCATAATAAGCTGATATGGTCAGGAGCATCTGAATGGATTTAAGTATAGCTACTGGTGAGAATATTTCGTCATAGTCAATACCTTGCCTTTGACAATAGCCTTTCGCCACTAATCTCGCTTTGTAGGTAATTACATTACCATCTATGTCAGTTTTCTTTTTGAAAACTCACTTGCACCCAATAGGTGTAATGCTTTCAGGTGGGCCTACTAAACTTGGTTTTCGTATATAAAATTCATTTTTAACTTCATGGCTGTAAACCACTTGTCCCTTTTTGAACTTTTCACAACTTCTTCGTAACTAGTAAACTTCTCATCCTCAATGAGTAACACATCATTCGATTCACTTACGAGAAATTCATATTTCTCAGAAATATTGCGTGTCCTACCAAATCTACGAAGAGGTAATGTCTTTATAGGTTCGGCCAATGGCTCATCATTATGAGTAATCGGTTATGGTTTTTAATTAGGCATCTCTTCAGTATCGATTGTAATCTCTTGAACTTCCCTAAGTTCAACTTTACTCCCATTATTTTCCTATAAAAGAAATTCTTTCTCTAAGAATATAGCATGCCTTGAGATAAATACCTTTTGCTCCAATGAATGATAGAATTGGTAATCCATTGTTTCCTTAGGGTAACCAATAAATAGACACCTATCAGATTTAACATCCAGCTTGTTTAATATTATCCTCTTTACATAAGTAAGACAACCTCATATCTTCAAATAAGATAGGTGAGTTTTTTTACCAGTTTATTTCTCAAATAGAGTAGTATAGATTGCCTTAGTCGGGACTCTATTTAGCAAGTAAACAACTATCTTAAGTGCGTAACCCCAAAAGGATTTGAAAAGACTTGCATGATCTATCATCGACTTAACGATGTCCAGTAAGGTTCGGTTTCGCCTTTCCAATACACTATTGTGTTGTGGTGTATAAGGCAGAGTCCATTGAGACAATATTCCATTATCCCTTAGATAATCTTCAAACTCTTGACTTAAGTATTCACCACCTCGATCGCATTGAAGTATTTTAATACTTTTATCAAACTGTTTCTCTACTTCATTTCCGAACTCTTTGAACCTTTCAAAAGCTTCAGATTTGTGTCTTAATAGAAACACATACCAAAATCGTAAGTGATCATCAATAAAAGTAATGAAGTAGCTATAACCTTCTAGTGCATGAGTTGATATCGATCCACATATATCAGTATATATAAGGCAATGCAAATTTCCCATTAGTTCACCCTTTCTAGTAAAAAATAACTTTGTCATTTTGCCTTTTAAGCATGAATCATATGTATTAAATTAATCTAATTCAAATAATTTTAGAATTTCACACTTATGTAACTTGGATATGCGTTTCTTACTTATATGGCCAAGGCGACAGTGCCACGTGTAGGAGGATAGCTGATCATTTAATCGAGCACGTTTGTTGCTTGCTTCAATATTGAGTATGTCACTTGATATATTTAACGTGTAGACCCCATTGCATAAAGTTCTAATACCATAAAGAACGCTATTCAAAGTTATATACTAGCAATTGTTACTAAAAGTCAAATATAAACCTTTTCTATTTATTAATGCAAGAATTAAATAACAATTATTTAGTTCTAAGACAAGTCCAGTAGGGAGCTTCAATAAATATGTTCCAATGGCCATAACAGTAACCTTTGCTTCATTGCCAATTCGCAAATTTGATTTTCCCTTGACGAGTCTTCTATTATTCCTTATTCTATGTATGTCATTACATATATGTGAGCTATACTTATTATCTAATACCCAAAGTGTTTGAGGAAATAGTATGACAGTCAATAACAAAGATACTTGAAGAGGATGAGACATCGAATGTCGACTTCTTCTTCATGGACTCAAGATAAATCTTGCAGTTTCTTTGCCAGTGTTCCATCTTGCCATAGTGATGGCATGGGCCATTTGGAGCCGGTTCTTCTTTCTTAGCCTTTTTCTTCCTTTTGGACTGATACTTTGATTTCCTCTTAGAACCTTTCTTCGAGGAATCAACTAACAACACTGGATTATATTCTTTCTTAACAAAATGTTCTACGGTCTTAAGCATGTTGATTAATTTAGGAAGGTTCGATTCAAGATTATTCATTCAATAGTTCATCACAAATTGTAACTTTTGGACAAACTTTACAGAATTAAGTTAATATCTAATTCATGATCCATTGCAAAACTGAGTGATCTTAGTGGCTTAATATAACTATTCATCTTTAGTACAAATTGCACCGTGTTAGTGCAATTAATCTCGGATCAAGGTTGACCAAGCTCGAGTGAGACTCGGGTTGAGTTTCGATGTTTGACAATATAACATTGATAATATAACTTTGACAATATGTCATCAAGTTGATGATGAGTGATAGTAGTGGAGAGATTGTTAGTGCAATCAACCTCAGGTCAAGGTTGACCAAGCTTGAAGGAGATCAAGTAAGAGAGGGAGATTCGTAGTGAGTGAAAGTCCAACAGGGATTTGGCACGTGCAAAGACACTTGACATGAGATGACAAGTGGGTCAAGGTTGACCAAACACTTAGCATAGAAAGTCCAAATAGGTCGAGGTAGACCGGATGTTTAGTGACATGAAGTATCGACAGATCAAGGTTGATCGGATGTAAGGCATGAGAAGAAATTCCAAGCAGGTTAGGTGATCGGATGTTTGGTGTCAAAAAGTTCAAGCAGGTCAGGTGACACGATGCTTGGTGTCGGAAATTTATAAGCAGGTCAGGTGACAAGATTCTTGGTGTCGAGAAAGTCCAAGTAGGTTAAGGAGGACTGGATGATTGGTGTTTGATAAAGTCCTAGCAGGTCAAGTGATCGGATGCTAAATAGGTAGAAGGAAGTCCCGAACGAGAGTCTTGTCAAGTGAAGTACCAACAGGTCAGGAGGTCTAGGGTAGATTCTTTGTTAGGCGTAGTTTTGGTTTTAGGATTGGCCGAAACAATAAGGGAACTAGTCGAGGCTGCACCTCGACTGGTGATGTGTTCGAGTCGAACATACGTAAGGTGGGCTCGACCAACACCTCGACTAGTTGTAGTATCAGTTAAGGTGACACCTCGACTAAGGTGGGTACTCGATACTCAGGAAGCCAGTACTTGAGAAGTAGGTGCTCAGGGTACTCAATACTTGAGTAGTCGAGGCGGCACCTTAACTAAGACTGATAGTCGGTACTCATAAATCCAATACTAGGGAAGAAGGTACTCAAGAAGTCAAGGTTGCAACTCGACTGATGGTGCTTGAGAAGCAGGTGCTCAGGAAAAGTTAAAGCGCTCGCTCAAAAGTGAGGCACGCTCAACCAAGATCTCCACTAGGTTTTGATAGTCGAGGTGGAACTTTGACTAGACCTAGGTTATGACTTTGGAGCAGGTGCTCAGGAGTGAGGTACACTCAACCGAGACCTCGATTGGGGGTAGCAGTCGAGGCGGTCACATGACACCTCAACTAGACCTAAGTTAAAGCGGGTGATAAGTCAAAATGAGGGGGGAAACTTACCATTGACAATAGTCATGAGCTGTAGTCGAGTCATCAGTCGAGGAAACTACATTACATGGACATAAATTAGCTCGTTGGAGTTCTATAAAAGGTGGCTTCATGGAGATCAGAGGAAGCCAGTTCTTGGAGAGTTAAAAGGCGAAGTGCTACTGCATTTCCAACCTTCTAAGGCATACCAAAGCAACCAAACAACGATCAAGCCATGATATCTTTGTGTAAAGTGTTCTGTAAATTGTATTTTGTTCTTCTTCTTTACACTTGTATTTGGTTGTGTTGTTTGTACAAAAATAGGTTGTAAGAGGTTTCTCTGCCTTTGGAAGGTTTTCGAGAAGGAGAAAAGCTAGTGGTGATACCGTAAGGAGCTAGATCGTGGAGTAGGAACCAGGGGTTTTAAACCACGTAAAATTCAGGTGTTATGTTGTGTATTTTGTTTCTATATTTCTTTATTTCTGATGCATTGATTCTCTGTAGACAAGTACAAACACAGAAGCGAAATTGACGATCAAGTTTCGATCTTTATTCACCTCCATTCTAGTGATACCAACGGTCCTATAATGAGCTGGATAGAGCCATTGGACTGGTAGAGCATAGCAACGTTTAAATTCTGGCATAGCAATTAACTACTAAGGGTAAGCAATTAATTGTTAGGTGGATTTTAGCCGACTTGAAGCCTATAATGGAGAAGTTCCGTGGAGATTTTTGCAAGTTGATCCTTGGACATTTTGAGAAGTGCTGCTATATTATAAACCTTCAAGAGGCAATCGAAAGTAGCCAAAAGCAATCAAAGCATAAATTTACTATTGTAAAATTGTTTCATTTGTATTGTTCTTATTTGTTATTGTATCTTTATTTTCTTGGTTGTGTTTCTTGTAAGAAAAATAATTGTAAAATGTTTCTTCGCCTCTGAAAGATATCTGATAAAGAGAAAGTATAGAGGTGCTACTGCTAGATCTCTTAGTCATAGAGAAGGAATTAGAAGTTCCAAACCAAGAAAAATCAAGGTGTTTCCATGCTTATGCTATTTCATTTTTGTTTCTTTTTTATTGCATATCATCTATAGATGAGAACAACAATGATGAATCAAGAATCTCTATTCACCACTCTAGTGACATTATTGGCCTAATATTTTTTTTTCTCATTTGCTGAGTCTTCTTTAGGACTTTCTTATTTGTTTAGTATTTAGTCTGTATTGACATACTAGGACTTCAAACCACTAGATATATAGTCATTCTCAACCTACTAAGACTTTAAATCATTAGGTATCCAATTACATTTGCCCTACTTAGGTTTCTCCAACCACTTAGCATTTAGCTTCTCTTGATCTGCTTGAAACTATCAAATATCTAGTCACCTTTAATATGTTTGGGCTTTTTCTCTATCAAGACATGCTTGGACTTATCCTCTGTTAATACCTATCTTCTTTGATTACTAAGTATTTGTTTACCCTTGATCTACTTAAACTTCCTCTATCCATTGTATTTAAAATATCTTATCAAGTATTTTGATAAAAAAAAAAAAATCAATTTTATAACATGTATATTGTTCATTTCATGGTGAGACAATTAAGATTTCATGATCATAATGATACGTTGTTTCTAAAAATGCTCAGAATTTGCCATGTTTTTATGACAATGTGCCAACTAAGTAATCAATATGATTACATCTAGACACTCAAATCATTCAAGAATTATCCATGGATTTAATGTAAGATATTAAGCTGTAATCAACAAATATGTTATGATTATTTCCCAAAAGCTGTAAATATCTAATTCATGCAATTATACATGTGAATAAACCATAATATTTATCATTAATAGATCTTAGTTGATGCACCAACTAATAGGGAAGGAATTAGTCATTCTTCCCTAGTTCATTGACACATTTTAGCCCAATCTAAACTAGTAAAAAATCATTAGAATCCAAAACAAGTTAGCCCCAATTAAGTTAACCATGTGCTCTTTAGCACAACTTGTTCCATCTACTTTCTTTGCCTTCGTAATGACATTCCAAAGTAGCCCATTTAATGTATTGTTTTACTTTGGTTAATCCTAACAATCAAGGTGATATATGTCTTTTCCTTACCTTCAATTTTTTATTCTAAGTTGAATCATCCTTTAACTCCTTATAATCATGCCAAGGTATTTAGTGTTTGCAGTTATGTACCATACATGTGGTTTTGATATTAACAATGTTTAAGTTTCAGTGAATTTTTGGAGTCTTATATATGTTGTTAAGTGTGCAAGAAATATCTACTTTGCAAGAGAGAGTCTTGCAGGTCTGATGATTATATGTAAAGTGGTGAAGTCCAAGAAAATTAAAAGTCAAATTCTTTGTACAAGAAAGTCCTTATAGGTCAAGTAATTGGATACAAGGTGGTGAAGTTCAATAAAATTGATTAAAGGATGGATTCTTGGAAAAAAAAAAAAAAGGAAACCCGAGTAGATCAAGAGTTTGAATACAGGGTGGATGAAAACCTAGAGATGAGAAGGTTCCAAATATAAAAGTCTAAGGAATAAGTGATTCCTCTGGTATGAGGTAAATAAGGGATGAGAGTAGTCAAAGTTAGGCAAACTCAACCATTAAAATGGTTGAGAACAACACATATTAATTGATTGATGCATAAGAGAAGTGACGGGGGTTAAAGTTTGCAAAACTACGACTCTAGCTAAAGGATTGGCAACAGTCTATTGCTATGACACAACAATTGATTGTTAAGCCAAACCTTGAAGTTGATCAGGATTTTGCACACAGTCAATTGATAGAAACACCAATCTATTGTTTGAGCCAAATCTTGAATTTGGTCTGGGGTTGGGGGGATTTGCATTGGTCAAGTGCATGGAAGATCAATCGACTTCTATAAACAAATCTCATTGGGCTTTAGGGTTTATGCAACAATTGATTGCTGAGAATGTGCAATTGATTGATGTGCAAACATCAAAAGTTGAGGTTTTATACAGAAACCCTAGTAGCCGAGTGTATAGTTGATTGCTCAAAGTTTTAAAGGGAATAAAATATTTGACAATCAACTAAGCAACTCGATTGATCTATTAATCGATTGATAGAAACATTATAGTCAATTTTTCAAAGCTTTAAAGAGAAAAGAATGTTTGGAATTTGATTGTCTAACTCAATTGGTCGACATTTTGTCGATTATTGTGTACCATTAATTGACTACTTCAAATTATAGCATGATATTAATTGCAAAATTAAGATTTACTAATCCTTCAACAACTGAATCAGAGGTGAATACCTATTGTAGCCGATTGTTGAGGTAAGGGTAATTGACTAGAAAAAGGTGTTGAAACTCTATTTGAGAGAAGCTCTTATAAAAAGTTCATTTCACTCTCATTTTGAAGAACTCATGAATTAAAGTCATTGTGATATGATTCTCGTGCTCAAACAGTGCTCACGAATTTGAAGAAGGAGAGGCTACTTATGCAAGGGTTTTTTATCTTTTCCTCTTTTATTTTTTTGTTTTTGATAAAATCTACTATAATGTTGTTGTAAGAGGTGTCTCCATCTATAAAAGTTGTCTGAAAAAGAAAAAATTTAGTAGTGGTGGTGCTAGGAACTAGGCTTTGGAGTAGCAATCTAGGAAGGTTGTGGACTAAGTAAAAAAAGTTTAGTATCTTGTGGTGTTTTTTGTTTTTCACTCGGTCAAAATTTCTATTGCATCTTCAAATCGATGAAGGCGAAGCTATTCACCCTCGTCTAGCATCATATGTCAACATCTATGTTGCTAGAGTTATAAAATAATAAGTAATATTGACAAAATATAAAAATTATGTATACTCAACATAAATTATTTTGGAAACATACCTATATACAATATATGTCAAAGGCAAGAAGCCAAAGTACATTGATTTGTTAGGTAGAATCTAGATAGTTTGCTAAACAAAAAAAAAAGGCAAGATATTTAAGTATGAAACATGAGAATAAAGTATATTTAATCATCAAGTAACAAGTCTCATATTAAATAATAATAGTCTAATAAATATTCAAAATCATCCAAGTATATAGCATCCAAATGCATAATACATAATAACCAAATATAATCATCCAATTATATATCACATAATAAGCAACAAACTAATCATGTGGTAGATTTTCTTTATCCATCATTTGGAATAACAAATTTTTGCGATATTCATGAGGACATCCAAGTAAAGCTCTCAACATCCTTGAGTGTTAAACAATATACAAATAATATGTAGAAATTTTATGTTGCTCAATATCTAATTGACTCAACAAACTCTACACTTCATTCTCAGAAACACAAAGTTCATTTAACTTAACCATTTTAGATGTTGAACTCATAATGTCTTGAGCTATTTGTTCAATTGTATTGCTTATACTGTCATCATCAACTTTACCTTTCTTTGCACTCTAGTTCTTGGATAATGCTCCAACAAAAGAGTTAGCTTGAGATTTAGTTGGTTCAGAACTAGGAGTTGGAATTTAGGCATCCTCATTAACTACATCTGAATTGTTCAAATAGATTTCCTATTAAGATATCATAAATTCAACTTCATCAATGGTTTCAAAATGATTTCCACCAAAACTATTCTCCACTCCATACTAGCTCTTCACTTTCGCATTTCCAATGCAGTTTCAACATGTTGTCTCGTAGCCCTATCTTTCTCATATAATTGAACTAACTTCTCATAATTTCGAATAAGCTTGCTCTTCCATTCGACAACTTTTGATTTTATCTATAAGTTATAATATAATTACATCAAACATTCAGTCATAGATAATATCACAAGATAAAATCAAATATAGTTTTCAAATACATATCATGAAACACATCTCAATTAGTTGTTGCCAAACTTCACATTCAGCAATGAACATTTATGTGGTGGGATCTCATGCAAAATCACTCATACCATTCTTGAATAAAACATAACATGAAAACCAACCTCTTTTAATATGTTTTATGTGATTTTGAATCTTGTCCTTATCGATAGGTTTGTTGAGAATTTTTGCTTTCAATTCATTCATAATATGTTCAAATGCATGTGTAATAAAGGTTCCATCAACTCTATTGCCTATATTATGTTGGTTCAAAATATGCATCAATAAGATCATCATCCATTACTTTATGCCAAATACATTAATTATTCACCTTGTTTGCACTTGCATTTTCACTTAGCAAGTCCTTCTTGTCTGGCATCCTTAAAAACAAAAATATAGTACCAACCAAAACACACAATCACATAAACAGTTATATGACATAAAAATTAAAGTAACATAATAAATTAAAATGACAACATTCAAAATCATCCAATTACAATAAAATTTATCTAAAACCATAAGATAAATAAATAAACATAAATATCA
>JBAMHZ010000048.1:3073631-3091640 GCA_037177395.1 Alpinia galanga | reverse complement strand
TCTAAAGCCGCAAAGAACCACTGCTCTGATACCAATGTTGGTTCTACAGCAACTTTAGACCGATTTGCATGAATTTAAATGAAATAAACAGAACGGAATAAAAGCAAAACAAATAAACTTACATTGATTGTTTACCTTCGCCGGATCACTGGAAACAAGGATGAAGATGGATAAGGAGGCTTCTGTCTGAGGAGCGATCACAGTGGAAAGCCCCTGCTCGTTCACAAACCAAGTTCACCGCGCCTTGGTGTTCACGATCTTCTTCTCGAATATCTCTGGCGACTCTGCTCCGGCAGCCCAACGACACAGCCCTCAACCTCCTCTGCTCTAGCCTATCAAACCTCCTCTTGGACGCACCAAAAACACACACTCCTCACAGAGACCCCAAAGGTCTTCTTATAAAGAGGCTTGGGATGCACCATCATGGTGCTCGTGGCTGCACACGTTGCCAACAACGTGTGCAGTTGCAAAAACTGCACTTGCAGTTTTAATCAACTTCCCACAAAAAGAATTACTTTGCTAACAAGAAAATATCAAATATGCTCCATTAAATTAAACTATGCTAAAATCCTAATCGATCATCATTAGAAAACAATCAACAATCCGTCTTCACATTCAGTTACTTTCATTTTTTTTTTTTTTTTTTGCTTGAATTGTTATATGATCAGAATAGTATTCTGAGGAAGAAGAGTTGCATGTACTGGAGACTTTCACAAAATTTTAGGTTGCTCGAATATTTTATGCTTCGAATGTTTAAAAAAAATCAAAGGGATGTTGTTGAAATTTGATATTACTTTTTGGTAAAAAAAAAAAAGTAATGTACCATGCGTCTTTAAAAAAAATTGGAAAACCGGATACGCCGTTTGATAAAACGGTCCAAGTAAAAGAATTGCAAGCCAAGCTCTCCCGAGAAGGATCGAAGCTTCTGTTTGTTCGACTTCGCCGAGTTCAATAATGGCAGAGGCCTCCAGAACACCAACAAATTTCTAGAATCGTATAATCACCACCATCTTCTTTAAAATAACATTAAACATGGAACGCAAGCTCCAATAAAATAATTTATTTGTCAAACTCAAAGCGGCCAGAAAATTTCACGTCGATGCTTATAAATCGGCGTATCGTCATCGGAGCATGCAGGCTCAGCGACGGAAGGGAGAAGTTGATCGGAGGCATGGGATACTTCAGGGAAGCCACCGGCATCCCCGGCCCAAGCGGATTCGGATCCAAATCCACCGCCGAGCAGGTCACCGAAGGCATCGACGCCTCCGATCTCACCGTCATCGTCACCGGTATCGTACCGATCAGCTGCCAATTCAATCTCAATTCTCTGCCTTTCTCAGGCATGCTCCTTGTGATAATGACCCAGGCGGAAGTAGCGGCATCGGAGCAGAGACGGCGAGGGTGATGGCCCTCAGAGGCGCCCACGTCATCGTCGGCGCGAGGAACTTGGAGGCCGCAAGTGCCGTGAAGCAGAACATCCTGCACGACGCCCCGTCGGCCAGGGTGGACATCATCGACCTCGAGCTCAGCTCGCAGAAGTCCGTTCGGGCCTTCGCCGACAAGTTCCTCGCCATGAATCTTCCTCTCAACATTTTGATGTAACCGCAAGTGTTTCTTTCTTTTTTTTTTTTGTATTCTCTCGCTACTTCTGCGTTTGCATAAAAATTTGATTTTTTTTTTTTTGCGTGTGTTTCCAGAAACAACGCTGGTGTTATGTACTGCCCTTTCCAGCTCTCAGAGGATGGAATAGAGATGCAGTTCGCTACAAACCACATCGGTTTGTGCTCCTTCTTCACCTTCTCCGCTCAGCTGATCCGTTCCCTCTTGATAACCATCTCAAGCGACTTGCTTTCGGTTTCAGGTCACTTCCTGCTGACCAAACTACTTCTTGAGAAGATGAAAAGCACAGCGGAGAAGTCAGGAGTCGAGGGCCGGATCGTGAATCTATCATCCGCAGCTCACATGGTGCCATATAGAGAAGGAATACGGTTCAACAAAATCAACGACAAGAAGTCGTAAGTTGGCACTGGCATTTCGGCATACACTTTCCGCGCAAGGTTCACTATCTGTTTTAATCTCCATCTCTTGCTTTCTCAGATACAACGACAAATTAGCGTACGGGCAGTCCAAATTGGCCAACATATTGCACGCCGCCGAGCTCGCAAGGCGCTTAAAGGAAGAAGGAGCCAATGTGACTGCGAACGCTGTTCATCCTGGCCTGATTAAAACGAACTTGATGAGGCACTCCGTCGTGTTCGTCAGTACGTTCCCTGTTGGATTTTCATGACGAGTCGTCGTCGTCGTCGTCACGCTTTGTGCTCGGACTTGAAATCTGCGTTTTAATTTTGGCTGCATGCAGCTTTGCTGAGAGTTTTCACTTGCGTGCTGTGGAAGAGCATACCGCAGGGAGCAGCCACTACGTGCTATGTGGCGATGCACCCGAGCGTGAAGGGAGTCAGCGGGAAGTATTTCGCGGATTGCAACATCGAGAAGCCGACTGCCAAGGCCAGAGACGAAGCATTGGCGAGGAAGCTGTGGGAGTTCAGCGAAACACTAATTATCAAATAAGAAAGAGGGCGTGTCGTGCTGTATTGCGTTTGCCCTCCCATCTTCTACCTTTTGTAAATGCTCTTGGCTTCGGCTTTATACTGCATGAATGAATAATCAGCAAATTTAGATGTCGACAAAAAGATAGTGAGGAAAAGCATGATTGCATTATTCTCCCTCCGCGGACCGACCTCCTCCTTTCCTACACTCCTGTAGCTCCGTTTGAGACTTGAGCAGCTCAATCACCTTACACTGGTCATTTACGATGACTGTAATAGCCATGAATGATCGAAGATCGAGGTCGAGAGAGGCGAGAGGTAAACATAGCTCGGCCAAGAATGTCTCCACTTGATCAAATGTTGTCAAGTGAGGAATAATAATCTGATTGATAGAACCTGTCAAGATAAAACTGAAAAGGGATTGATATCTAAGGCCTTATTTGGATGGGGTGAGGGAGGTGTAAGTAATGGAAAGGAAAGGGAGGGGAGGGAAAGGGAAAAACTTATACTCCAAATTAAAATATAAGAAAAGTTGAATTTTTGTGAGTATGAGGGGTATAAGTTCACCTCCCTTTCCCTTCCCTTTCCTTCTTCTTCCCTCACTTCTTCTCAAACACGGTTTACCTTTTTTTATTCCTTATTTATCTTTACCTTTTCCTTACTTATCCTCCCCTCACTTGCTCTCAAACAAGCTGTAAGTGGAGGGAAAATTTCCTTGGGTACATCAGTCATTAAGAAATTATCTCGATGAAATATAATTTGAATTTTACCTGTAATCGTGTTTTCATTAATTAGCTAGAAGCACAAGGAGCAACTAAGATTCATCTTTAATCTTTAAAATGGTTGAATTCTTTGTTTAATTACAATGCTTAGGATCATGTTAGGATTCGTTGTGTTTATCAGAGGTTACTAATGTTTTTAATGGAAAATAGGAAAAATGTTAAAGTTTAAGTTAGTAAAGCTCCATTGACCGTAAAATAAAAAGTCAACCTCAAGGTGAGTGTTCCACGGAGGGAGCTAGCAAAGGTCGAGGGAAAACTTTAAATTTTCTTATTGCTTTATATATTTTTTACGATTATTTTTATCTCTAATTTAAATGGAATGTCAAACATGGGATTGCCAGAAAAATGATTCTTCTTTTGTAGTTGAGTTTGAAAAATCTTGAGATAGATAGATAATGAGGCTAGAGGAAATGAATAATCGATCGTTTTGTTTGCTTGTTTAATTTTATAATTATGATTAATATACAATATGAAAATATAACAAAAAAAACAACCAAAATAATCAAGATAAATAAATAATACCGAGATAAATCCTTTATGTGATCTAAAACTTTTAATTGTTTCCTTGCAATTTGATATCTCCCTCGTTAATTAGTAATCTTTGTCAATTAAGCATCTAGTCCTTTTTAATTTATTAGAGTTTCAATCGGTCAAATATATAGTCTTCAATTTAGCTGAAGTGCCACCATCCCAAGGGTCTATTTTTTTTTTTTATCTATTTGGATTTTCACTTTCGAGTATATATCCGATCCTCAATCTACTATGAAGTTCCACTAGCACCTACAATGTCAAAGTCAAATAATTTATACCTACACAATCTGATATACTATATAAGTAACCACGGTATAATCCTAACTTAAATATTTAGTCAAACATCAAAATCACATATTTAAAAACATAATTACATAAATAGTCTCCTCTTTTGATATTTTGAAAACCCATTAAACTAGGTTTGAAAAGAGCAATTTTCTTTTTTTAGCAATTTACTTCTCTCCAATTTCAATCTAACTTCTGTCAAATTTTTTATCTAACTTCTTTCACTTAAATGAGATAAAATGCTCAAATTACTTGAGGGTAAGGGGCCTTTTTTTTTTTTTTTTTTGTACCAGCCTGTTCAAACCTTCGGTCCGACTAATTTCTAGGTTAATCAGCTCTACCTACGATCCTTTAGAAACGCCCCTTCAATAGCTGAGCTGGAAAATGTCGGAATCCCAGCAGATCTCCACTAACTACCTAGGTAAATTTAAAAAATATTCGTAGCTTTTTTAGTGGGTCAGCTCGGACTTCACAGTCACATCATCCCTGAAAGACTGTCCAACACTCATCTGCTAGATAAACTCCTACACAAAGAATTGTCTCTATAAATTTTTTAAAAATTTATTGCCGAACCACGTCTCAATAGAAAATTAAACTGTGTTCTTCTGTAAGATGTCTCACCGTCATTACCACTGCATCGTGCTCTTAGGGGCTAGAAAGAGGGGCCTAATTGACTTAAAGGCGGGGAGTCCAAATGGAGAAGATATTTGGATGATTCAAGGGTGCAAAGCCTAATTGAGGAAGAGCTATATCAGAACCTTGTACTGTAAATGGATGCAATGTAATTTTAGATTTTTTTTTGGAGGTAAACTGTTGTATTAATATAATTTAGATTCTAGGAAAATTGTGTCATTAAAGATAGCTTCTGCTAGTTCCGTGATACTTCCAAGTGGATCAGTTTGACCATATTTAAAGTGTTTAACTTAGGTTTACTTGTGAAATCATGATACACGGTAACTTGTGATGTTGGACTTGATGTAGCCCGATTGGATGGGCTACGCTTGATGGCTCAACAGCTTGGATCATCTGAAAGATGACAATAGCATGGAGCATTTGCTAATTAGATAGCTTGACAGGTGATCAATAAATAATGACAGAGCATCCAGGGGAATAAAAATTCCTCTATAGGTGAATTAAGAAACGATGACACGTTTCTCCTGAAAAATTTCTCTAAAGGTAGCAATTTGTCAACAACCAATGTTCAACAATTATTTTTCCCTTCAAACATTTCTCCTTTTGAACGTAGAAACTCAATTCAAATAATAAAACATCTTAACAAAATAAATCAATTTCAGTTTTCAAACTGTCACCAGTGCTGAATTCAAATAATAGTCGGGTCCAAGTTTTTTTTTTCTTCTTTTGAACGTAGAAACTAATTATCCCTCAAAGACACAAGTTCCATCTGGATTTAAAATGCAAGACGCCCAACTCATGGTAATCGGGTCCGGTATTTCTTGGCCAAAGAGTAATGATTATCTCTGAAAGAGATTAACTGAGAAGAGATCGTGCTAAGTGCTCACGAGCCGTTGCTAGGGCTTGAGATATAGTCTGTAAATGAGGCGTAAAGCAAAGATCAGGAGATGTCCAAAACAGACCAATGCTTATCCTATCGAATCAAATACGAAGAGCTAGTCATGAGGTTTATCATCACCTGCTCAGACAAGGAAGTGGATCCGTCAAGGCTATTTGCTGTTACCTTTGAAGCGATAACACTTGCTTCAGTTTCCAGTATGATCCTACACCATAGACAAGATTAGTGATATCATAGTTTCGTGTGATGCAGCTAAAGAAATATTACTCAATGTGATTTGACCTTGTAGTTTAATACCCTAATGACTAGGGAGCCTTTCATAACAATGCCTGTAATTGAACTTCAGTACATTCTTGTAAGTAGCGTTAACTAAACTTCTATAACCATTTTATGTACCCATAGTATGTTATTAACCAAAGGCATTTCCTTTCCAACTTCAGCTTCTTTATAGCATAGTGATACTATCATACTTATTAGGTTTCAGGGGGGTATTAGCGTAGATACACCAAAAAGTCTCGGTAAGATCAATCTTAATAAGGTAGACATTTCAAACTGTCCTTTGATTGAATTAGTACGGCTGAATTGTAGAATGACCTCTACAGCAACCAATGCAGTGGAACATGTCCCTCATGCTAATAATTTCCTTTGATGCTTCTTGTGGATTTACTTTAGGTTGAACCAGATTATGTTTATATAATATAAGAGCAAAAGTGCAAATAATCACACAATTAGATGCCTAAACTTGTTAAAAAATCATCTCAAAGCTCCCTAAACTCGTCTCTCTGCATCATATAAAACCTTAGCTTATATGTTCTCCAAACACAAGAAAATTATCCTCTACAAGCTCTCATTTTCTGTGGTTTGTACGCACACCTTGTGATGTCCTCACAAGATTGAAATTCTTGCCAAGATGAAAAATTAACAGCCCTTCTTGTAAATCAAAGAGTAATGTTGTCTAAACAAATCCTAATAATATTAAGTTCTTCATAGCTAAAAACATTTTTCCTTTTCAATTTAGCTTCTTTATAAGGCCAACTAGAAAATCAAACAATACACTTGCTCTAAACAAATAAACTAAGTCAGTATTGCATGTTATGTAATTTTGAAGTTTAAATAACAAGTTTGGTGTTGAAAATTTGGCCGCTGGTGGGTAAAAACAATTTCTTGAGTTGAATCCTTATATAAACCTTGATGAGTGGAACCTAAGAAACCAACCAACCAAAGAATGTGGACTAGTCTATATATGAATTAAGCTGAGCTAGGTAGAATCACTTCAAATTCAATACAAAGTTCACACGATCCAACAAATCTCTATTCTCACTCTAGCGAAGTAATTTTCTTATTCCATGTAGATGAAGCTTCGAGCACCAAATTTGTGCACACTAAATGTAGACTACCTTATTTTTGAGTCAGGTGGTCCACAAGCTCTTCCTCGGCAACACGTTGTAGAAGAGCAGACAATCTCATTCTATCCTAGAAAAAATTCAATGAACCTTGGATTCACATTATTAATGGGGCGAATTATGCTTTAAGGAAAGTGAGTATGCACTTTAGGATTATTGATTGACTTGAGTCGATAAACCCAGTTCAAACCACCGGTGACCAGATTTTAAACATCCAGGAATGGAATATATAGAAAAATGGCAGATACATGAAAAGTCATGTGCTTCAACTCAAGTTAGGCAAAGAGAACGAAGGAGAGAGATGTTACCCTCCATCAACAATTTCATCAAGGCAAAGAAGTATGAGATCCAAGTTTTCAAGTGCAGACATTTTATCAACATTGTTCCTGTTGGCACACAAAGATATCACTAAATAAGCATAAAGAAGTGGAAGACCACGTGGTTTTATAGTTCTTATTTCTTTGATGAACAACAAGAAATTGCAGCAGGAAAACCTCAGAAGAAGGCCAACTGCATCAAAGAATCCCTGGAGTACTGTTGCTATAATGAGTTCATTCTCATCATCTCCTCCGGTAACAAAAAAGTGAAGATCCTGAATCACTTTATATATGACAATGTATCCATCAAGTATTGTTATCTCAGCTGCCAACCAAAAT
This sequence comes from Alpinia galanga, assembly GCA_037177395.1. Taxonomy (NCBI): domain Eukaryota; kingdom Viridiplantae; phylum Streptophyta; class Magnoliopsida; order Zingiberales; family Zingiberaceae; genus Alpinia; species Alpinia galanga. The sequence continues at coordinate 3,083,906 of JBAMHZ010000048.1, read as the reverse complement.
AAATTGCATTAGTAGTAATAGACGAATTAATGCATGATAAAAATAAGAGAGAAAATTTATTATACAGAGATCTAACTTTCTGTATTTGATGACCCCAAAGAAAACAGCCTACCAAAAATTGTTTCCTCCAATTAAGGGTAAATGACCAAATTTGTATAAATATGTGAATTCTTTGAGTGCCATTGCAAGTTGCAGGAGGAAAAAGGACTAAGGGAGAGAATCTGTTTAGTCTAGTTACTCCATTCTCTATTTGCATTAGCAGGATCTTATGGAAAATAGTTTGGTTTCATATAGATGAAACAATACATTGATGGTGCTAGTAAATCAAAACTCACGGGTTGTCTGGCTTCAATTTCTATTTTACAACACCAAACTTAAAGACCTATTTACATTTTAAAACGAATTTCTGTATCTTCATCCAAAGATCCATTATTCATACACGTTCTATTGGAAAAATTTTCCAGTCAAGAAAATATAGAGGATAGGATGAGGGAGATGGAAGAAGAAAGAGAACAGAAAAATAAAGCAGGAAGAAAGGAGATAGATGAGGTTGAATGAGACAGAGTACAATATTGGCGTGAATGTACTGAGTACAATATCTGTTTCTGTACATGAAACGTTGAGTGCTTCTTCTTTATCTTTACAAATAAAGGACGAGCAATACCTCCATTTTTACTCACAGCACACTCTTATTAGTTCTTTTTCATATCAGAAGCGCAACATATATGGTGAGCTAATGGAAACAATAGCCATCGCCATGCATTACAGTTTTTACAGGTGGTAAGGTTTTCCACTCAGTCAATTATATCCAAAACTTTGATCCTATCAATGTAAAAATAGAATAATAAGTAGCAAATTGATCTTCTTATGATGAAAAAAAAGAATAGAAAGATACGTACAGATTATAAAATTATTTCTGAAGAAAACTTAAGTACTCAATGTAGATTGATAGTATTAGATATTTGTCTTAAGTATAATATTAATAAGAAGAAGAACATATATAACTCCTAGAATTAAATGGTGGAAATTAAAAGATAAACAAAATATTTAAAAAAAGATCAGAGTACAAATATTAAAAGAGATACATAATGACTCAAATATGATATGGAATAAGATGACATTAAAATTAAAAATAATAACCAAAGGTGTACTCGATGAGTCGAAGAGATGTACACCATCAAGTAAAGAATCTTGATAATGAAATAAGAAAGTGGAGAAAAATGAACAGTCTATAAGGTAATATACATTTGAAAAAACAAGTAAAACTTTAAAAAAATATACAATAGTTAAGAAAAAGACCAAAAAAAAAAGTAGTAAGTAAAGCTAAAAATAAAACTTTTGAATGCTTGTATTAACAACTGGATATAAAAGAAGGAAAAAAAATATTTATAGAATAACTAAAGTTAGAAAGAAAAAGACCAAAGATCTTACCCAAATAAGATGCATTAAAGATGAATACAATAAAATACTATTGGACAATGAGGAAATAAAAGAGCGATGGAAGAGGTATTTTTATCAACATTTTAATAAAGGGTTAGATAATCAATTTAACTTAGGTAATTTAAGTAAGTCAAAAGAGTATAGAAATTTAAATTTTGATTGTAACATTCAACTTTTAGAACTAAAACAGATTTTAAATAAGATGCAAAATAAAAAAGTAGTTGAACCAGATGATATTTCGATAGAGGGATGAAAGTGTCTACGCAAACAAAGTATTAAATAACTTATCAAGTTATTCAACTTGATATTGAAGACAAAAAAAATATTTGATCAATAGAGGATAAGTACTCTAGTTCCTTTATATAAAAAGGAAGAAGATATACAAACTTATGCAAATTATAAAGGTATTAAACTAATAAGTCATACCATAAAACTATGAGAAAAATAATAGAAAAAAGACTAAGAAGACCACAATAATCGAAAATCAATTTGAATTTATATCGAAAAGGTCGACAATAAAAACTATAAATCTTCTAAGACAACTAATTGAAAAGTATCATAAACAAAAGCAAAACTTACATATAATATTTATTAACCTTAAAAAAGCTTATAATACAGTCCCAAGAAAAATTATATGGAAAATTCTAAAAAAAAAAGTGTTAGTATAACATATATTGAAATAATTAAAGATGAGAACTGATCACCCGCGCGACTTACCCCGCGCGACGCGTGCGCGACACCCACCCGCGGCCATTTTTTTCCTCGGCACCGAGGAATGGACGGAGTCGGATTAAAGATATGTATGAGGATATAATGACAAGAGTGAAAACGCAAGGAGGATTAAGTAAAATATTCCTCAAAAAGATAGAATTACGTCAAAAATCAACTTTAAGTCTCTGTTTTTTTACACTAAACATAGATGAACTCACTAGATATATCCAAGACACAGCATCATGGTGCATGTTATTTGCAGATGATATTACTTTAGTAGATAAGACACGTGAAAGAGCAAATGCTAAATTTGAATTTTGAAGGGAAATGCTAGAAGTAAAAAAGCTTTAGACTTAGTAGAGTAAAGACAGAATATATAAAATTTAAATTTAATATATAATATGACAATTGTAAGTTAAAAGATAATGAGCTATTTGTAACTGAAAATTCTAAATATTTAGGATCATTTTTGCAAACTGTTAAAAGGATTGAGAGAGATGTCTTACATAGAATACAAATAGGATAATTGAGATGAAGAAAAGCACCAAGTATTCTTTGTGATCGTAAAGTACCTTTAAAACTTAAAATGAAGTTTTACAAAAGAAGATAAATATTCGGGTGTGACTCGAGCACATGAGTAGAAGATGAGAATTGCAAAGATGAGGATGTTAAGGTAGTTGTATGAACATATGAGGATGGATAAAATAAAAAATGAGAACATTAAAACGAAAATTAGGATTACAAATATTGAAGGAAAACCCAAGAGATATGTTTAAAATGGTACAGACATGTACTTCAGTGATCGGTAAATGGTTTAGTTAGGCGACGTGAAACTATTATAAATATGCAAATCAAATGAAAAAATGAAGATCTATAAAGATTTGTTAGTAACGATAAAACAAGGTAAAATTATTTAAATATAGATGATGATATAGTAAGGGATAAAGTCCAATGACGTAAGAGGATTCATATAGTCAACCCCACCTAGTGGAATAAGATTTAATTGTTGTTGTTGTAAAATACACCAAGCTCGAATTATTCCCTAATTTTATTTCCTTTCTAGATTATTCATTTCCTTTTCTGCCTTATTGAAGCGAATAATGAAAATAAAATAAAATTAGGGAATAATTCAAGAATAGTGCATCTACAATTAAAGGAAACAATTGGAGAAAATCAAGATTCACATATCTTCAACTAAATTTTAAATAGAGATTTCATCATTTGCTAAATTATTGAATTATTTAGTACTTTAGGATTATTGTATTTTTCTCTTTTGGTAATTAATTAAGGGATAATAGTATTCACAATTGTCTTGTTTTTATTTCCAAGGTTACTTAGAATGTACTCTATAAAAGTGGTGTTGTGTGCATGTAATATTCAATTTTAACTTGAATAATGATATATTCCACTTTTTCAATCTTTATGTAAGGTCATTTTCTCTTCATGAAACAATTTTCCTTTTGCTTCACCAATTTCATTCAAGTTTCTATGATACTTTAATTATGGTGTTGCGTGGAATTGTTATCAAAGCCAAAGTTTGGTTCAATCTTAATACTAGTTACCTATCCTATATCTCCTAGTGCATCCACTCGTCAACCACCTCCTTACCTTTGTTATTATTTCTTTTAAATTTTATTACAAAATTGCTCCACCACCACCACCCAAAAAAAGAAAGAAATTATTAGTGTTGCCATGATAAGGAAAACAAAAAAAATGGTGAGAAAAAAAAACAATAAAAAAAATTTGCACCCTCTTATTCATTCTCTCGATCACAACTTTTCATTCTCTTCCACTATAGTCACCTTTCTCAAATACCTACATAACCTTCTCCTTCGTGGCTACAACGCACTACCAAATTCTTGAACAACGATTCCCTCATTGATTTCTCTATCGCCTTCCTCCAATGCTCCTAATACTCTAGCCAACTTCTTCTCAAGTTCACCTAATTGGTTTTCCTTACAATTTTCAACATATCATTACATATTATTTGTAAAAAATGCAAAAACAAATAGCATCATATTGTTTCTTATTTAATTAGTCATCATCCATTAAAAATTAATAAAATAAAAATGTCATCATGCCAGTACTTGTTATCTGGTTTGATAGTTATCAATTAAAGGGAAAAGGGAAAAAATATCATCATTAGCATCTTTTTTCTTACATTTAATTTGTTTATCGTTGATTATATTTTCCTATATTATATTTATTGCATTGCTTTATAATTATTATTACTGGTCAATATTTAGATTGATATTATGAGAGAAAATGTCATGTGTCATTAAATATATGCTAGATACTCATACGAATAGCATTCTTAAATTCAAAAAACTAGAATGTCTAGTACTTATTATTCTTCATATACTACTAATTCCAAGAATGACATTTATACAAAGTCACAGTTATATTATCGTGTATCTAGGAAAAAATCAAATTATTTTTTAAAAAAATAATACTTATTGAAAAGTTATATATGTTAGGACAAATGTCCCTTTTTTTAGGAAGAAGAGAATCTAATGTATTTCATTGCTAATTAGATGGCATTGAAAATTATTTTAATTGGCATAACATAAACCCACTGGATAAGTATATGATTTGTCAAATTCACGTCCAGTAGATTCACTAGAAAAATTAACAACTTATCTAGATTATTAGAAACCAAGACACACACGATCCTATAACCCATTGGCATACAGCGAGAATGAAAAAATAAGTCCCACCAAATTGTAAGAGACAATCATCTAATAAGTATGTAGACACAAAACATCAATATTCTGAGACTCAAGTTCATTTATAATTAATAAACCTTTAGTTAAAATAAAAGGGTTGTGCTCAAAAGCTCCATTTGATGGCAATTTAGAAAAGTGCTCCAATGACACCTTAGATAAGTCTCTCAATGATACAATCTTAGAAGAATCTCCTATTTACTTGACATCTTTAGAGATTAATCAAAAACTAGTAATGCAGCTAAGTTAGTTTCTTTATTTCCTTTTATCTACCAAACTAAGAGTTTTAATTTAAATATGAAATATTTTTTGATACTAGGAATGAAATTGTACTTGTGTAAATTTTCACATTGCATTTATGAATTCAAATTTTATCTTCACATTCACTTTAGATACATATGTACCCTTTATATCTACTTTATTTAGCTATATTGTGAAGAAAATTGATTACAATCCTTATTTCATTTTGATTTCCATTACTTAAACATAAAGTTAATTTTTAAATTAGGAAATTTGCTTATTTGTTGGGAGAAACTTGAGCATCGGTCCTCCTATATTGACTTTGTCATATATTGCACAAATTCATCCTTGCCATTACCATCTTCAAGTCTGAAAATTTTAATAAAAGTTTGGACAACATTCTCACCCTACAACAAAGATATTTGGATGACCAAAAAGAAATATCACAAATTTAAAGCATAAAAGGATGGAGCAAAGTGCATCAATTTTTTCATTGAAAAGGGCATTTAAAGAAAAAGAATAATGAAGAAACATTACTAAACATAATTTGTGAAAAACTCATTCCCTTTGCTTGGAAACAACAATCCAAGAAAAGCTAACAACTTGCAAAGGTCGAGTTCTCCTCAGCGGAAAAGAATAATGCATAGTCAGAAATGAATAATGCTGATAAAAATAAAATTAGATAAATAAAATGGGAATAATTTGAGAATGGTGCGTCGTCAATTAAAGGAAACTAATTGGAGAATATTTTGAGTTTAGTGTATCCTCAATTAAATTTTAATTAGAGATTTTATCATTTGGTAAATTGCCAAATTATTTGGTAATTTACAGTTGTCACATTTTTATTTTGGTAATCATTCAATATATACAACCTAGCATGTTTGCTTGATTTACAACCTAGCATATTTATTGCCCCCACGGGCATAACCGAGTTGGTACTCGAGTGGTAGAGTTACTGCAATGGGCAAGGGTTGATTCCCCTGGAGCGCATGCCACTTGGGATTAATGCCCTCCCACCTAGGAGGCAGCTAAGTCACCGTAAATTACCCCTCTCCAGGTGCTGTGGGACCAATCTAGAGGGGCGTTAAGGGTGAACATTATCACCTTTTGCTACAATTGATTTACATTATTTATCACCTAATTTGTTTAGAACCTAATTTACAAAGTGGCGTTGTGTATATATAATATTCTGCTTTTCAATTGTGAGGTTATTTTGTCTACATGAGATTATTATCCACTTCGCTTTATCAATTTTGTTCAAGTTTTTATGTAATTCAAAAATTCAATTTTGGTGTTGTGCCAAGCCTCATATTGAAATCATGAGCCTACTAATATCAGTTACATTTGTCATTTGTTTCAGAATAGGAAAATTTCTAGCATATGTTGAAGTTTGAAAAGTATTAATTCCACTCAATCTTAATCATAGCCTTATCCTACCACAATTGAGCTTACAATGAAGTTGCAAATAAGATTCATGTAGCTGATTCCCAAATGACTTTATAATAATGATGATTGTAGTCCACGATAAACATGGTACTTCCACTTATTGAACCTTAATTAAACCATTAGTTGAAGGCTTTGTCTTAAAACAAACATCAGAAGAATCATCATCCCCATTTCCAACGCTTGGGATACACCAAAGTGGCAGGATTTGACACCAACCCTACGTTCAGTAGCAGACTTGATTTTTGTAACTGAAAATGCAGCAACCTTCAAGATAAGGCCTGCCTGGGCCCAAATATTATATAAACCCAACAAGCAAAAACCAATATCCACCCCTTTCTCTAAATTAGTGCAACAATAAGCATATTGTGGTCACTGTTGTATGGTGGGCTATCAATAGAAAACAATAAACTTCTTACGTTAGCCATCAGAGTTTAAAATTGCATACAAGTAACAATAATGAAATCCATGAAATTTGTAAAAGAAAAAAGGTTAAAAAAATAGATTCACTATATTCTTTAGTTAATTAATCAAATAATTTGAGATGGACAAGAATAGAGTCCAGATGAAATAAAACACATTCTTAATTTCAGGTTTATGGAAGCATGTTTGATTCTAGAGCAAATTGGGGTCCAATGAATTTACAAGAAAAAAAACTGAGAAAGTAGAACAAAATGATGGCACATGTTACCTTCAGTCCGGGAATTTGTTTTTAGCGTCTTGGTGAATACAGATTTCTCAAAAGCTAATTTAGCAGCAAGTGTAGGCCATTCATCGGTATAATACTTGACAGCAACTCGTTTTCCCTCAGAATCAAGAAGAAGGATATTTTTGATGGACGGACAAGATTCCTATTGATGAAACCAACAAAGACTGTTAGGACTCGTATTAATCTAAAGAGATAGAACACAAAAGTGAACTCAAGAATTTGAATTACATTGGGAATACAGCCCAAAAGAAACATCATAAAGAATCAAAGATTCCATGGTTGACCAATTGAAGTTCTACTTGTTTCTTTATTAACCATCATGTTACAATGTCACATAAAGGAGGCTCATTCCTGCATCTATGCAATAACATCACGAAATTTGCTAATTTTGATCATATTTTTGCACTCTCCAACCATTATTATTGATCATCTATCAGAATTCCTTTTAAGAATTTAATTATTTATGCCCACTTCTTTAGGAAAGGGGCTGCATCTATCCACTGCATCATCAGTTTCAAATTTCAATTTCCAGTCAGTTTAGACTGTGTTTTTTTGTTAAGAAAGCAAGAAAAATAAGTGGGGTTGTGAACAGTGAGGAAGAGACCTTTTTTTTCTCTGTTTCCTTGGGACAAATTGGAAGAAGAGAGAAAAGGAGAGAGAGAGATTTCTCTTCCCTTTTCTCAAACCACTTCCAACCAAACCAATTCCACCCAAATTGGTTGGAAAGAGATAGAAGCCTTTTGCAACCAGCTATTTTATTTCAAAAATGAAATTTAGTTTTTTATTTATCTAATTATCATCAATCTGGCAAGGTTCCATCCTAACTCCTAATCTCTAAATAAAAACTAAAACCTAGAACTCAGCTAAAGACAAAGCATCTGGAAAATTTTTACCATAAAAAATCAGATTGAGCAAGTGTAGCCTGGTTTACAGAAGAATTAACTCTTGAATCAGCATTCATATAAGTACAAACAATTAGATACATAGATAGTGTAGATGAGAATACTCTAGTACCAGATGGGTTATTTAGCAAACCACAGTATTGCAATCCTTTGCAAGGACTGGAAAAAGAGTGATGGATTCAGCATTCCAATATAACTTTCAAAATAATTACTTGTAGGTAAACCATATCTTAGCAATGCACCACTGCTTTTGCCTACCCAAAATTTTACACAGAAACCATCTCTAGAGTCAAATTTCAGGACAGTTCGTCGTCAACTAAGACCTTTGGTAAAACAACAACAATAAACGATCTTATCGGAAGGAAAAGGGGGGGAAACCTACAAAGGATAAAAAAATCTCGAAGAAATAATTCAATTTTTTTTTTTTTTCACTATAAGTTCCTTTTGTAAATATCGTCCTACTCTGCTTCAGCATCTATTCCATTTCTACTTGACGAAAGGCATAGCATGGCCGCTGCAGACACAACCATATCACCGACAGACAGATCTAGGTTTTGAGATCTCGTGATACATTGACGATGCGATCATCCGAACGCACCAAACGATATATCTGAGATCAACGAATGTGGTTTCGATCAGAGCTGGAGAGAAGTACAAAAATGCGTACCATTTCAAGATCTCTGGACGAGGGAAGAGTGAAGGGGAGAGGACGAGAGCAGCAGCTGGATCCAGGCGCTCCCCAAGACTAAACGCTTACGCTGCGAAAGGGAACCGAGACTTAAAATTCGGCAAAAACCAAGAAATAAGATAACCGGATCCGGGTCAGGTCCGATCCAAACCAACCATATAGAAAAATAAAAATATTTTCCGGAAATAAACAAACTCAAATCAAATTTTATAATATTTAAATTTATTTAATAAAATAATAGACGAATCCAATTTAGAATTAATTAAACTGTTAAAATAATTGTTTAAGTTTAGTTTGTTTTTTTTTAAATTTAAATTTGGTTTGAGCTTAAATTTAAGTTGACTTGTTTAATTGATATCAAACTTTTAAATTAAAATTTGAATCAAATTTATTTCAAATTTATTTGAATTTAACTTATTTAAATGCCATCAAGCTTTAAGTCAAACTTATTTATTCGTTAGAAGTTTTAATATTTTAATTTTTATTTGATTGATTAGTATAAATAATTCAAACTCATAAATAAATTTAAATAGTATATGAACATAGTTTATGATTTTTGTTCATAAACATAGTTTATAAGTTGTGTTTATGAATATTATCATGAATATTATTCATGAATATTATTCATGAATAGTGTTCATGAACATTAACAAATCGAACACATATATATTCAAACTTATTTATTTAATTTATCAAATTTATTCATTTAATTGATATTAATATCTATTCAATGAATATAAACGAGCTTTTATTAAACTAAACACCAAAATTATTCATCAATATTTAATTCATTTATAATCCTATTTGAAAAATTAAATAGCAATAATACCCCGCGAGTATATATTTAAATAGACATATCTGTTATTTTGATTTTGTTGTATATAGTTTTGACTCCATTTAAAATTCAAATAATTCGAATCATGTTGAACTACAATTGGATTATATTTGAATCAAGATTTAAACAAGCTGAATCAAATTCGAGATTAATTTTTATTTTGAATTAAAATTATTTATATTTTTAAAGCACATTTTTTTAATATCAATATTTTATACTGTTCCGTTTGATTCGGTGGGGGCTTATAAATTAATTTTTTATTAGAAACTTTACAAATACACATAATCTTTTTATTTTAATTTTATACTGAAATAAGTTCAGTGTCGCACTTTCCGTTTCATTTATGAAAAAGAAAACGTATATTAAGCATTAAAAAAAATGTACAGGTTTGACAAAATGCAATGGTTTGTATACATGGTCATCTTACGGGGCCGGATCCATCCTTGGCTAGGGTGGGCTCCAGACCATCTTTCTGTATTAATAGTTTTAATTTTTATTTTTAAGTCCTTTTTATATCAAATTTAAATAATTAAATTTTAAAATAAAATATCAAATTATAATGATAATTTTATAAAATTTAATAA